>BQNB010028400.1:13756-56685 GCA_026074375.1 Tanacetum coccineum | reverse complement strand
TCTGGATGTCTAAACGTTGAAGTGACCTTATTAAAAAATCGAAGGTGATTGTGAGGGTCTTGTCTACCCGTAAACTTATTACTTTGCACAAGATTGATTAAAGGTTGTTTAAGCTCGAAATTGTTAGCATTGATTGGTGGGATAACTATAGCATCTTCATACCCTTCGATAGGTGCTTGTAACATTTGGGCCATTGTTCGATTGTCGGCCATTGGAACAACGTTTTGTTCAACAATTGGTTCAACCGGAAGATTTTGTTGTTGTCGACGTCTTCGAGATTGCGAACGAGTGCGCATAAAAAGAAAAAACTAGCAATTAAAAAGCAAAACTTTACTCTAAAACTTTTTTTTATTATGAATTTTAACGGTTACACGAAAGAGACTTAAACCAAATAATCAACTACTTCACGGTAGCTCTTGAAAATTTCTTTTCAAGGTGAGCCGTACTTGGTAGAGACACAAAAGGCAAGTGTTAAATCTTTGATTACGATTTGGGAACAATTGCAAGTTCACCGGAAATTGAAATGATAATATCTCAATAGAAGATATTATTTGTTGGTGTTCGATTACCAACTTTGTTTATTTTATTTCTTTTTTAAAGGACAATTTTTTATGTTTTTGATTTTTCTATATTTTTTTTATCTTTTACTTATACTAAAAAGAAAAGGAAAATATTTTTTTACTTTTTATATTTTATGATTTTTTTTTTAATTTTAAAACAAGAATGAAACTTTCTAAGTCGAAAGGATCTTCAAACCAAATCAACAAACACAAAACGTAGGAATCGTAAACACTAGTCCCCGCAAGGCGCCAAAACTGATTCGTAAGTTTACGTATCAATTTATATATGAAAAAAAATACGATTAAAAGAGAAATTAAGAAGATTACCAGTTACCCTTGATAAAATTTCACTCTCAAAAATAATAAAATATAATATAAAATACTTATGTTTAAACCGGGTAAGTAAGATCACCCGTTTCGTTTCCCGAACGACTATGAAATTGGAAACCACGTTTAGTTCAATCCTGATTTTGAATGGAACAAGATATTTTGGATAAGCCTATTTACGAAATTAAGAAGCAACAAATAATGACAATTTAGCAAGTAGACAAATTTTAAATTCCTAAAAATGTAAACTAAAATTTCACTAAATAAAGAAAAATTGCCGAAAATTATTAAAAATAAAAGCCCTAATTTTTATCTTTTTATAAAAGTTTAATTAAAATAATTAAAAATTAACCTAATTACTAATTAAAACTAAATAAACTAATTAAAAACTTAACTAATGGACTAATAGTGCAAAGATCCAAGAGACTAACAGAGAAACTAACAGACTAACGGAGGGACTAACTGAAAAACAACTAAGATCGAAAAGTTACACTTTCTACCCTGAGAATCTACCCCGATCACAAACTAAGGTCCAAATAAGCATTCGAAATTTTAAAGAGCTTAAAATGAAAAACTCAAAGAAGCAAAGTTGTAAAGGAAGCTAGGGAGAACAATTTTAACAAAAGCACTATAGTCTGAAACTCAAAGAAAAACTCTAAAAAGAGCTTATTAATAAGCTGCTACAGAAACTAAGGGTTTGGGCTAAGTTTTACTAAAACAGCGATTGTGAGCTCAAATAAAGCTTAAATTTAAAAAGGAAAAGTGATTTAGAAAGCTAATGATGTGCTTATTCTAAAAATGAAAAGAAATTAAAGCTAGAAGTGCTTTTAAACTACTGAAATTAAGCATGGACTAAGCAAACTCAGGAAATAAGCAAAGTAGCACTAAATCCAAATGATCTTAAAAGCTTAAATAAACTAGACTCTAAATCCTTAAGAACATACCAAACTACTTATTATCCATCTAAATAAGCTATAAAATCTAGACTTATAAGCAAATTCAACAACTTTAGACTCTACTTAAGTTCCTACTGATTTTGGAATTTTCAGGTTTTTATGACTTTTGACAGCTAAATTAAACTAAGGAAATAAGCTAGAAACTGCAAATAAAGACTTAAAATGTATTAAGCTATATGAAAACTTAAATCCTACTGAATTTGATAAGCTAAATCCTAAAATTACCTATCTAAATTAAGCTAAGAACACAGCAGTACTAACTGAGGTTAGTACTGGTAGTGTAAAAGTTCAGCAGTACTTTCAAGTGAAAGAACTGCTGATGCAATTTGACTTTTAAGAACAAAATTAAGCTATGAAATAAGCTAGAAAATGAAAACTAAAGCTAAATTCATAATAAGCTATAGCTAAACTTAATACTACTGAATTAGCCAAAATCTAAGCTAACAGTACTAACTTGTGAAAGCAGTACTAACTTGGAAGTTAGTACTGGTAGTGCAAAGGTTCAGCAGTACTAACTGAGGTTAGTACTGCTAGTGTAAAATCAAGAGTGCACTAAACCAAACACCCCTTTTAGACTATGACAGATTCGAAAATAACTATTTAAGAGAAATCTAGTGAACAAATACTAAATACCAGATAAAAACTAGCTTAAAACAAACTTATAAAACAAACTTAAAAATCATGATTAAACAACTGAATAAGCAAAATTCTAAGATCTTAACTAATTAAACTAATGTTTTTGGATTTTACTGTGTTTTTGACAGAAAAATGATAACTAAAGATCTATAACTTCTTAAGCAAAAACAGATGAAAACACATAACTAAATAGCACTAGAAGAGATATTTAAACACTAACAAGCAAAGAAAGTAAGCAAATAAACAGATCTAAGCAATAATATCAAAATTTAAAACTAGAATTTAAAGGTAAATGGAAGAGAAACTTACAAACTCCTCTAGCTAAACAAGAGGACCAATTAAGGCAGCTACAAGCTCTCTAGCTTATGAATAAGCTAGAGTATAAGTCCTTGGGATCTCTTCCAAGGTAAGATCCCCTTCCAAAAGCTTAGATACAATAAGATCCATAATAGGTTTAACTGATTTAAGGTTTAGATAAGGTTAATACTGAATTCAAACAGCTCTATTTCAGCTTTTGACTGAAATGGGCTTTTGAGTAGCTTCATTGGAGACAATTTTTGCTTATTAAGAGAGCTTAAAGGTTGAAAATAAGAAGAGCTTATGACAAATTAAAACTGAATTTCATTAATTGAAAACTGAATTACATTACTAGAAAAGGACATTACTTGAAAAAGGAAAATTACATAAAATAAAAACACGAATTTAAGCTAAACAAAATTACTAAAAACTAGATAAAAAGAAAAGACTAGATAAAAAACGGATCCCTTGTGTGTGTGAGAATGAGCCTTTTTATAGTGCCAAGCTGAAGCTTCTAGGACCTCTAGCCCTGCTCTCCAATCTTCAATCTCTGCCATTCATTTAATCAATCATTTGATCATCAATTATGGCCGTTTGATCAAGATGTGGACACCTGAGGATTGCCAGCGTGGCATTCTTTGATGTGACGTTTGTGCTAGTTTTGTGAGTGAGTTTAGCACAAAACCCATCACAATTTGTGCTTCTTTCATTGATTACGTGGCTCTTCTTTAATGAATCCTTTGATAAAGACTGATTTGACCCTGGGTTTGTGATGTAGACCTCTTGAATTGACTTAAGCACCCTCTAATTTTGATTTGCCCCTTGTTTTACCATGGAGGTGAAAATGGGGGAGACGATGAATAGTAAAAGGGTTCCCCATACCTGCACATATAATACTCACATTTTTGCCATTTTTGATCCGTTTTGGGTTGAATTGGGCTTTTTTAAGCATAAATTGATATGTATAGTTTAACAATTATCAGTCCTTTTCTAGCTTATTTCTTTAGTGTGTCTGCTTTAATTTTGCTTTATAGTGTTTCTTGGAGTTTAAACTTCATCCTGTTGTCACTTTTTAGCTTTTTCTCTTTGCTTGTTTGGTCATAAATTTAGCTCAAAGTTGTCAAAAATCCTTCTAAACTGTCTTTTTTTAGCCTTTTGTCTTTAAGCTTTTTAGTGCTAACTAGCTTATTTTATTTGCTTATTTATAGTCTCAAGTGCTTATTAGGTTTAGGATGTTTTCCTGTTTTAGCTTATTTAGGTTTCTAATTGCTTTTTGAGTCCTTAAGCCCAACTAGTTTTAGCTAGTTTTGTCTTAGCTTAAAAAAGCCAAGTCTGTCACTTGATATCTGCTTATTCTAGCTATTATTAAAGTTATGATAAAAAAGTAGTTACTATTAAGTTGCCATACTTTGTTATCTTAAGTTTAGATTTTTCAAAAAGTAAAATTAAAAAAAGGTTTTTGCAAAAAAAAAGATAAAGCCACTGGATAGAACTGTAACCTCTCCTTCTCACACAACCACACTTTTCCATTGTTTTA
The DNA here is from genome assembly GCA_026074375.1 of Tanacetum coccineum. Taxonomy (NCBI): domain Eukaryota; kingdom Viridiplantae; phylum Streptophyta; class Magnoliopsida; order Asterales; family Asteraceae; genus Tanacetum; species Tanacetum coccineum. Next base: position 52,372 of record BQNB010028400.1, on the reverse strand, counting down.
CGCCCTTGGGTCTTTTTCATAAGACCCTTGGGCCACTTTTCTTTTATACCCTTTTGCAGTTTAAGCTTAACAGCCTTATTTAGCTTATTTACAGCTTATTCCAATAAGCTGTTGGACCCAATTTATTTTTGTTAGGATTAAAATAGTTCAAAGTACTTTTCTTAATTTTTTTTAGATTTTTATAAATTAGTTTAATATTTTTTATAATAATTTTTTAGATTAAAACAGTTTTTAATTCTTAAAAAATTAAATAAAGTCAAAAAAATATAATTCTTTTTTCTAAAATTATTTTTAATCATTTAGGACTTTTAAAAATTAAATTTGCATTTTTAGGGTTAAAATTTCATAACCTAAGTTTTTAAGGCTCGGTTTTAGATTCCCGTTATCGTTTTTAGTTTAAATTTTTAATTGCTTTCATTGTTGCTTGCTTTTATTTGTTTTTGCATTAGTAGAAATAGTATCCAAACAAAAATCAAATCTTCGATCAATCAATCACGCAATCACGAACTTAAGCACGATTTTTAATTCACGCCTCGTTGGGACCACGGCCCGAGAGGTTTTAGATTTTACTTGGGTTAAAAGTAATTTTCTTAAAAACCTTTCGGAATACTTACTCTTACTACTATATGATATCTTGGCTATTAGTTATATATTAAATATATATTAAGTATTTATTATATATATTAAGTTAAGTTATCAACATGCGCATTTACAAACTCGTTTTCATACTTGGTTTCATAACTTGTTTACATACTCGTTGCATACATGTTTACAAAATCTCTTACAAACTCATTTGCATGATTGACTACAAACTCGTTTACATACTCGCTTTACTTATAGACGCAAGTATAAAGTATATTACTTTACTTTTTTGAATGGATTACGGATTGCCTAAGTAGAATATAAAATGTTAAATTATTGTTGGATAAGTGCGATCTCTTAGTGATATAAAATAGATATATTTGGGGAGTGACTACCCGTTCGGGGTGATTAGCTCTCTTAGTTTGAGATCGAACCTAACGACGTTTCCTTGTTCGGAACATTGGATCATACACGAGAACTATTACTGTGCATGAATAAAAGTGCCATTACTTACTTGTCTGGGCCTCAGCGTCATAAGAACTCACCTAGGGACATTGAATTACTTTTCAGGATAATTGTGCACAATTACATTATCATACTTGGGAAATCTTGCGGTCCAACACATAATACACTTTTTTGTGATATTTATGATTGGAAACATGGTCATGCATACTTTACAAATCTATGATTTCAACATACATTTTTGTGACTATTTAAGGATTGAAATGGTCATGCATACTTTACAAATCATTGATTTCAACATTTTAACAAACGCATTTTGTGTGGTTTGTGTTTATACGTGTTTTAAGAAAACCTTTTTTTTTTTTTTATTGATGTTAATGCTTTTCAAGTATTGTCATGGGCGGGAATTTGCAATCGTTAGTAGTAAATTCCTATATATATAGTTTTGTGGTTTACATTTATACTTGCATAAACCTATGAACCTCACCAACTTTATGTTGACGTTTTAAGCATGTTTTTCTCAGGTGAATTAGATGCTTGGCTTATCTGATGTGCATTGGAGTCTAGACTTTTCAAGAATACATTCATAGATTTTAAATTATCAAATCTCGTTGTACTATTTCATTCTTTTCATTATGATGCAAACTTTGGGACCAATGATATATCAAGTTCAGTTTTAAGAAAATCAACGAGATTACTTTTCAAATGACTCATTTAGAGGTCATTCTCTTATATCTTGCAATGGTATTATGAAGTAACATTCCAAGACATATTTCCGCTGCGACCCATTTTGGGGGTGTTACAGTTTGGTATCAGAGCCAGGTTATAGAAAACTAGGTTGCATATTTTACGTAGACTATAACCGTTTTCATAAACATTGCATCACATCAAACTTTTTCATGTGCATACACACTACTTACTTACTTGGGTGTGATTTTTTTTTTACATTACTTGCCTACACTACTTGATTACATGATTTATATATATGCTTACTTTCCCTTGCGTATATATTACATTTATTTATATAAGAAGTTATCTATATAAATACTAGAACATTTCTCAAGACATTGTGAATGACACGATGATCTTTAAATCTTTTTATGATTTTATATAATACCGTTTTACATAACATTGAAACATGTCACATTCCGCTGATCCCACAAGTTACCTTATCATTCAACTTCAAGTTTAAACACCCGTCCTATACTATTGAAACATGACTTTAACCTGTCATCTCGCAATATTTCATCTTTGGAGCACGACTTTTAAAACTAGAACTAATTTTATTACTCCTCTGATTTTGAAGATAATGCCACCAAAGAAAACCACCACCCCTATGATTGATGCCGCCATTAAGCAATTGATAACCCAAGGTGTAGCTGACGCTCTTGGACTGGAGTATGAAGAAACCGAAAAGGTTGGGAATGGCGATTGATAGCCATGATTCTAGGAGTGGCAGACGAGAAGGACAGGCGTGCTACTCGTTGGTGCACCTATATGACTCTTGAAATGTCAACCTAATTTCAAGGGTACTGAAGGAGTCATTGGTTTGATTAATGGCTCGAGAAAATGGAATAATAACAAAAAACAAAAAAAAAAATAAATAAAATACGGGTATTCCCATAGCAAACTGCACTGTTGCCAAAACAAGTCAAGTTTGTACATGGACTCTTCTTGGAAAATGCTTTTTACGTGGTGGAACTCCCACGTTAAGACTGTTAGTCATGAGTTGCATATGGAATGACATGGAAAACACTGAAGAAGATGATGACTGATAAGTACTGCCCAAGAGGCGAGATCAAGAAGCTAGAGATTGAACTGTGGAACCTGAAGGTTAAAGGTACTAATGTTGTGAGCTATACACAACACTTTTAAGAGTTGTCACTGATGTGTGGGAGAATGTTTCTCGAGGAATCTGATGAGGTTGAAAGAATGTTGGTGGACTTCCCGACATGATTCAGGGTAGTGTGATGGCATCGAAGCAAAAAAAATGCAAGATGCAATTGAAATTGCAAATCATCTGATGGATCAGAAGATCTGTACAATTGCTAAAAGACAAGCTGAGAACAAAAGGAATCTTGATAAAAACAAACCAAGCATCAACAACAACCTCCTAAGAAGCAAAAATATGGCAAGGGCTTATGTATGCTAAGTCTAGTGAGAATAAGGAGTGTACTGGGACTTCTACCATTGTTGCAACAAGTGGAGTTTCACCACAATGGCCAGCTGTACTGTAAACGTGCGTAAATGCAGAGGGTTGGGTCATTTAAACCGAGGACTGTTAAGAGTCCTGCCTTCTTTTTACTAAAACAATCAGAGAACCCTCACTTGCTATGAATGTGGGAATGAAAGGCATTACAAGAGTGATTGCTCATAAATAAAGAATCGAAACCATGAGAACCAAGCTGGAGGTACTAAAGCACGTAGAATGGTGTATGCCTTAGGAGGAGGAGAAACCGATCAAGACCTTAACAACATGGAAGATGATATCAATGCTTAGACTTTATCCCTTTAGGAATTCTCGTTGTCTTTTATTAAATTTCTTGTTTTACTCTTAACGATAATTCACATCATCTATCAATTAATGTATCACAAAAAATTTCGTCAACTTTACTTTAACTCTCTATTATGCAAGCCAAATTGTAACACTATTTTGATGAAAATGAGCATTGCATCGTTAGTCCTCAATTATACATGGCCTGATCAACTATGTATAATTCAGGAAGGACCATGCCATGCTAAGAGTAGTCACCTTAAAACATTTGTCAAAATCAATTCTCTACTTATATCCCTAAAAAGCAAAGTTTTTGTGTGCGTGTTCATAAAACGTGTTTATCACGGGAAACTAAATTAGTAATCATAATAACTAAGTAGACCTTTACACAGCCATACTTCATAGACTCTACATCATCTTTTACACCAAATCCTAGGTCAAAATGCGAGACGCGTATAGATCACCCTAGTGAAAATCCACCAACGAAGACGTTTTGGCTCGCCATCAAGGGAATTTTACTAGTCCACTCATCTAACGGATTGATTAATGTCGTAGAACTTAGTAATTTTGACGTCATCATAGGTATAGATTCATTACCACCCTAGAAGGGCAAATGTTATAACTAATTCTCTAAGCCGGAAGAATGGATAAAATCACTAAGAATTCACGCTTTAGTGAAGATGATAAATTTAAACTTACCACTTCACATCTTGGATGGCCAAGCTGAAGTAATTAAGGAAGGAAAATGTCGAGGATTTAAAAAAATTAAGTGGTATATACAAGGAGTTAAAAACCCGTCCCGACAATACTCTTTATATTAAGATAAGAAAGTTGATGAGCACATACTAGGAGGATTAAGATGAGTATTCACACCTTTTCACCAACACCACTCCGGAAGGAAACTCAAACTAAATTTCGTGACAAAATTCTTTTAACACGGGAAGACTGTAACAATCCGTAATTTCAGGTCATTTTACGTTAATAAACTCTCAACTATTTATTTTGAGCATTTACGCGTTTACTTTTATTTTCAACCGTTAAGCTAAATCACTTAAACCGAAAACAACTTTTAACGAATACTGACACTAGACTAAGTTTAGTCTACATAAAATAAGTACTATATGCCTTTTACAAGCATGTTTTATAAGTCATTGGCATTTGCTTTCATAAATTTTACGTAAATCATCCAAACTTGCATTATGTCTCATGTATGAAACCTAACTCACCACCTTTACATTATATACACATATACACGCTTATACATATCAAATTTAAGTTTCCCCCCTCGATTTTTGTTGTCAAAACCAGCCACCAAAAGAATAACGCACCAAAACCGCTTTTTACCTCAAAACACTAACATTACCTCTTTTATTCAAGCCATAATGAATCCAACACCAAATCACATGCCTCCCCCTTGTATCTTTACCCCCTTGAATGACCAAGCACCTCAAAGACCACCCTCATATGGTTGCTTTCCCTTTTAGGCCTTACACTAACATGTGATATCAACTAGGACATTTCTACACCTTCTTTTTTTCACTATTTTATGACCCCATTTTACTAGCATTCCATTCACATTCAAACACACATATTGCACTCCTATTTTTTTCTGCATTTCTACAGCAAACAAAGGCTAAGAAAAAGTATTTCAAGTTTTAGGTAAATTGGTTTAAGTGTTGGTTCAATAGTTAGGGGTTTCTAGTTCCAAATCTTAGTGTTTCTTTGCACAAAACACAATCATCATCAAGTAAGCATGTCAATCTCATTTACATACTTGTATTTACGTATATAATGCATGCCATGTTCATATTAGGACATATATATACTTGTGGTGTTGAAAAGTTAATGAAAAGCTCATTTTAAAAACTCAGAATCTGCCCTTGATGTTCAGACCTAAGTTCGAATTTTTAAAACCAATGTGTTGGGAATTCTGAGTTACTAATGGTAGTACTACTTTACTACTGCTGGTTCAAGATTGATACTGCTACTGAAGATTGAAGAATATAAACTAAGTCGTTAGTACTGCTAGTTGTAATAGTTAGTATGTTGAGTTTTACGTTAGTCTGCCAGTACAAAATGATAGATAATTTGTATGCTAGTTAGTTTATAAGTACTGTTAGTATAAGAAGTTAGTACTGCTTATGTAATATGCATGAGATATATTGGGGAATAGATATGCTCATGATCACTTAAGCGTTTTTAAGCCATTTAGGTTTTCCTAGTGTATAAAGGAACCCTTCGACATAGTTAGATATATAATCTTCATTAGAAAACACATATCTATAGTTAGTTTTCTTCTATCCTTAGCGAATATTTGCAATCAATATATTCAAGTTTCGTATTCATTGTTCTTCGTAGCTACAAGATCTTAGCAAGGCTGGCGTATACATGTGAACAGTAGCTTTGATCGTTTCTTGGTATGATGATGAAGTTGCAGGAACCCAAATTCGTCAAAGGGTTTTTGAGAACAAACCCTAGTTCTTTATGTTGAGCAGATCATGTGAAACAAGGTTTGTATGCGTATTCATAACTTCTGGTATTGATTAGGAATGAAATCAGCTTTGATATACAATTCCTAGTCTTTAGGGATTGTGTTTGGTTCTCATAACAAGTTCCTGTATTATTGGATATGGATACGATTTTATTGCTGCTTCATGATTATATGATGGGTTTTATTCGTGGATTGATACTATTGTTTTGGAAGCCCATTAAAAGCTGCTGATGTGTTTGGATATGGAGTATATAGTTACTACTGGTTTGAAAGTATATATGGTTAATACTGCCAGATGAAACGTTAGTGCTGCCAGTTTGGGTTTCGAGTACAAGTATTAATACTGCTTCAAAAGTATTAGTACTGCTAGGGTATTTTAACTTCTATTAATGCTGCTTATGATTTCATTAAGTTACTACTGCCAACACAAGTTTCTGCTGCCAATAGAAGGTTTGTACTTATTCAAGGAGTTTGTACTGCTAGCATTTAAGAGCAGTTGGTTAATACTGCTTGGTTCGATCTATGTGAAAATAGTAGTAAGATGGATACTATTGCTTGGGATAGCGTGGTTACTACTGTTTGGTTTCTAATATCACTTAGTTTTTCCAAGGGTTTTAACACGAGTTAGTACTGTTGGCTATGAATTAGTACTGCTAGTGTTATCAACTTAGTACTGCTCGGGTTTGAATGTTAGTACTGCTGCTTGTATTCTTAATACTGCTGCCAAAGATGATTAAAGAGAAGTTTATGCTGTCAATATTATTAGTGCTGCTCGTAGTAAAAGTTTGTGCTGCCAAGAAAACTACTTAGTGCTGCTTCTATATGTTAATGCTGCTAGAGGAAACTTTATGCTGTCAATGTTAAGTTTCTGCTGCTAGAAGCAGTTTCTACTGTTAGTACTGCCCGATATAGGATGATACATGATTTTTATTCTTGGTTAGTTATGAGGATCTCGGACAACACACACAGAAGGTAAAGTTTTGGTTTTAAATGTTCTTAAAAGTTTAAAAGGCTCGTATTTGGATTAATTGAAGAATTGGTTACAAAGAAGGTTGTTTATTACTTATTTAACGGTGAAGTGGAATTACTTGGGTACGTGTTTTATCATATCTTAAACGGCTTACAACGTTTAGAGATAACTTGTTTGTGCTTAGAAATGTTGTGACGAAGACTTGTCAAAATCTAGCAAAGGTGTGCGATTTCTCTTATGGTGCTCAATGCGTACATTTGCTATCACTTTGGTTATGTGTCTCATAGAAGATAAGGATTTTTGTCAAGAGATTGCAGTCTACTTATATTTAACAGATTTATTTATAAGTTTGACGTCACGTGGATAGTACAAGATATAAGATACAAGTTTGGGTTATTCTACTTCTACATCAAGTTCGTTATACTTAGTTTTCTTCATCAGTGATCATTACAAAGAGCCTACAGAATTGAAGATTCAAGAGATGGTTAACATATTTTTCAGGGGAAGCTTATTGTTAAAATGTTTAACCATCTACATGCACCACTTGAGGGGAAGTGTTTCATTACTACTGCTGATCTTTATTACTACTGCTAGTTTAAAATTCTACTGCTCAGATTTATTTTTCTTATTGTGCATAATGGTGGGTAATTTGAGTCATTGGAAGGATGGATTGATAGTTGTGATATATATGATTTGTAGCTGTTATGATTCAAGTTGCATATCTACACAAGATCCCTATTAGATGATTACAAAAAGGGGAAGAAGACTACAGAGATATGATTTGCAGCTTATTTTGTGTGGTGGCATGTTCAAGGAAGTCTTAAGTTAAGGGGAAGCATTAAAGATTGTTTCATTCATGGAGATAGTTTTGTAATATCAAATAGGGGAAGATTGTTGGGTTTATTGATTTGATGATTACAAAACTACATGTGCTTATATGAAGATAAATGAAACAACAAGGGCTTAATAAGACACTTTGGTATTCTACATATGGAAGAATTAAAAATGAAAATTAGGGGACTAAATCATCAAGATGGGAATTCTACAAGTGCGAGAGAGAATTATGGAAAGATTTGGTCAAAGATATCAAAAGATGAAGATTCTGGAAGATCTCCTTAAGAAGATAAAGATAACAGAAGATATTTCTTAATGTTTAAAAGATTTACTTGTTTATATCTTTATGTTAACTTCCTTTGTAAGTCATGATCTCTCTATATAAAGAGATCATAGACACATAGTTTTAGTATCCAGAAAAACATGTGTGTGTGTACACTGGATCAATGTAGACGTCTAGTTTGTGTGGTGTAGCCTCAAGGTAATTAAGGTTTCCTTAATCCCTGTTACAGGTGGTAACCGATCTATACTGATCATATAGATTTGAGGCTTGGTGGAAATGTTTGGTAATAAAACCTTGTTCAAATAACATTGATGTTCTTTATTTAATTCCGATGTGCATATTCTTATCATTGTTATTGTTAATCCTAGATATAAGTTCTAATCAAACTGAGCTTAAATGATCTAAGGAGTTCTATCAGACTCCACATTAATGATTAGAATGCGGCTTTGTTTCAATCGTTTAACTTCACGATCCATGATTTCTACTGGTTCCTCAACAAAATAAAGCTTGTCATCAATATAGAGTCCATCCAACGGAACGGCTAATGGTTCGTCAGCATAGCACTTCTTCAAGTTGGATACATGAAACGTATTGTGAACCATGCTCAGCTCTTGAGGAAGTTCAAGCTTGTAAGCAACGGTTCCAACCTTCTCTAACACTTTGAAAGGTCTAGCATATCTAGGGTTTAGCTTCCCCCATTTTCTAAAACATACTACTCCTTTCCAAGGCGAAACCTTGAGCATAACTCTATCTCCAACTTGAAAATCCATTGACTTACGCTTTAAATCGGCGTAACTCTTTGTTCGATCACGGGTGGCTTGAATTCTTTGCTTGATCTGAATGATTTTCTCGGTTGTCTCTTGGACTATTTCTGGACCAGTGAGTTGAACTTCTCTAACCTCGGCCCAACACACAGGTGAACGACACTTTCAACCGTAAAGTGCTTCAAATGGTGCAGCCTTAATGCTAGAGTGATAACTATTTTTATCTGAAAACTCAACTAATGGCAAATGGTTAACCCAACCCTTTCTAAAGTCGATTACACAAGCACACATCATATCCTCGAGAGTTTGAATAGTCCTCTCGCTTTTTCTGTCAGTTTGCGAATGATACGCAGTACTCATATACAAGCTAGTACCTAAAGCCTTCTGAAGTGACCTCCAAAAATTTGATGCGAACCTAGGGTCGCGATCACAAATGATTAAGACAGGTATCCCATGCCTCGTGACCACATCTTTCAGGTACATTCTTGCCAACTTTTCTAGGGGATCAGTTTCCCTCATTGGTACGAAGATTGCGGATTTAGTAAGTCGGTCAACAATCACCAAAATGGTTTCATAACCTTGTGACGACTTAGGAAGCTTCGCGATAAAATCCATTACGATATTATCCCACTTCCATTGAGGAATCTCGGGTTGCACCAATAAACCCGATGGCCTTTGGTGTTCAGCCTTGACCTTAGCACACGTCAAACATTTGCTAACATAGGTGGCGATGTTGGCCTTCATATTAGGCCACCAATATAGCTTTTCATGTCTTGATACATCTTTTCAGAACCCGAATGGATAGAGTATTTTGACCTGTGGGACTCGTGCATAATCACAGTCCTCAAATCATCATAACAGGGTAACCAACTCCTACCATTTAAGCATAGAGTTCCATTCCGACACGGGGGTGGTTCTAACTTATCCTTTGGTTTATTCTCTTCTTGCTCATACCTCCTACGTCTCATTCTTGATGTTCTTTGGTTATTGTGCCTCTATTTGAGCCCTCCAGAATTATTTGCTTTGGGGAGTTCAAAAATACAATAGTCATGACTATGGTCGAACAGTAATGGCTTATTCCGTTATTTTACGGCCTTAAGGCATCGGCCACTACGTTTGCTTTCCCCGGGTGGTAACGTATTTCACAATCATAAGCGCCTGGCGCAACTCTAAAACCAACGACGCATGGCCTATCGTCTGATATTTCTAATCAAGAATGTGTTGTAAACTCTTGATGATCTTGTGAACACCGTACGTTGGTTCCATTTACAGATTGTTGTTTCCAGATTTTAAGCTAAACATAACACTACTCGCTCTAAGTTTCCAAATAATGAGTATATAGTTTTCTTTATGAATTTTAATTGGAGTGATTGCAGTTCGTGATGCATAAGCAATCACCTTATCTCTTTGCATCAACACAGCGCCCAAACCTTTGATCAAAGCATCGCAGTATACGATAAAATCTTCACTTCCTTCAGGTAAAGCCAGAATTGGTGCACTACACAACTTCTACTTAATTAGTTGAAACGCTGCTTCTGCCTTGTCACCCTAATCAAACTTAACTCCTTTCTAAGTAAGCTTGGTCATTGACTTGGTGATCTTTGAAAATCCTTCGTTGAATCTTTGGTAATACCCAGCAAGACCTAAAAATTGACGAATCTCCGTTGGTGTCTTAGGAGATGCCCAATCTTTTATGGATTTGATCTTGGCGGAATCCACGTGAATGCCTTGACTATCAATCACGTGGCTGAGAAATTATACCTTGGGAATCTAAAATTCACATTTAGAGAATTTAGCATACAACTCCTATTTCTTAAGCAATTTCATAATTGCCTTTAGATGTTCTTCACGTTCCTTCTCGTTCCTTGAATAGATGAGGATATTGTCAATAAAGATAATTACAAACTTATCCAAGTATGGCTTGCACACCCGATTCATGAGATCCATAAATACCGCTGGTGCGTTCGTCAAACCAAATGGCATAACTTGGAACTCGTAATGACCATATCGAGTTCTGAATGCCGTCTTCAGAATATCTTCTTCACGTACTCGAAGCTGGTGATAACCTGATCACAAGTCTATCTTAGAATAAACGCTGGATCCTTGTAGTTGATCAAATAAATCGTCGATCCTTGGGAGTGGATAATGATTCTTCACCGTTAGCTTGTTCAGCTATCGGTAGTCGACGCACATTCGAAACTATCAATCTTTCTTCTTGACAAACAAGATCAGAGATCCCCAGGGTGAGGAACTGAGTCTTATGAAGCCCTTGTCAGAAAGTTCTTGAAGTTGGTCTGATAATTCCTTCATTTCAGATGGGGCTAATCGATAAGGTGCTCGTGCTACAGGTGCAGCACCAGGTATCAAATCGATTTAGAATTCCACTTGTCGAGTCGAAGGGAGACCCGGCAAGTCCTCAGGAAATACTTCAGGAAAATCTCGAATGATCGGTACATCCTCAAGTCGCTTCTTCTCCGACTTGTCTTCAATCTCCTTTGTAGTAACATGTGCCAAAAAGATAGGACATCCTTTCAGCAAATATATTTGGGTTTTAGTGCATGAGATGATGTTCAAACGAGTCTCGTTTTCCTGGTCAATTCTGTCACCACAAACAATTAAGGTTTCATTTCCCCAGGGAATACGAACGGTTTTCTTGGCACAAACAATGACAGCTTGGTACTTTGTCAACTAATCCATACCAATTATGACGTCGAAACTACCAAGTTCTACGAGCATTAAGTCTATGTTGAATGGGTGATTTAAGAAATTTAATGTACAACCCCGAATGATAGCGTTTAACCCAATTATTCTCCCGTTAGCTAGTTCAACATCATAAAAACGATCTAAGCTAGATGGTGCGATATCAATTTGGGAGCTAAATGCAGTAGACACAAAGCTTCTATCGGCACCAGTATCAAATAAGACAGAAGCATAGCGGTTGTTTAGAAGGAACGTACCCGTAACGACGTTTGAGTCTGGGTTCGTCCATGCACGGCCTACCGCATACACTTTTGCTGGAGCATTGCCATTTCCACCTTGGTTACCACGGTTGTTGTTTTTCAGCTTTAGACACTCCCTCTTGAAATGTCCTTGGGCTCCACACTCAAAGCATGTAGGTTTCTGACCTGCCTCATTGCCCCTTTGGTTGTTAGCAGTGTTGGCATTTGCAGTACTCCTACAGTCACGGGCCAGATGGACAACTCTGTTGCACTTATGGCATTTTGGAGCACACTAACCATCATGGTGATAGTTGCATTTAGAGCATAGTGGCTTATAACCTCCGTAAGGTTTCTTCTCACCAGACCCTGCAACATAAGCCCTGTCAGTGTTTTGCCTCTTGTTCTGTTGTTTTTGTTGGTTATCATCTTGCTTTCTTTTGTTTTCACTCTGTCGTTCAACAAAAGTGCGGATCTTCTTGTCCATCAGCTCAGTTGCAAACTCAATTGCATCCTGCATGGTTTTTGGCTTAGATGCCATTACACTTCCGTTCTTGTCCGACTCTTTAGGAAACATCCTAGCACACATCAATGCCAGTTATTGAAAATGTTGGTTATAGCTTACCACATCGGTACCTTTAACCTTCAGATTTGACAATTCAACCTCTAGCTTCTTGATCTCCCCCTTTGGGCAGTACTTGTCGGTCATCTTCTTTTTCAGGTTTATCCAAGTCATTGCATATGCAATATCGTGACCAACAGTCTTAGCGTGAGAGTTCCACCACGTTGGAGCACCTCCAAGAAGAGTACAAGTGGCAAACTTGACTTGGTTTTCCACAGTACAGCTGCTTATACGGAACACAGTTTCCATTCTTTCAAACCACTGAGTCAACTCGACAACTCCTTCAGTACCCTTAAAGTATAGGGGTTTGCATTTCATGAAGTCTAGGTAAGTGCACTCACGAGGAAGATGAGCTTGTCTCCTTACACCCGTGCCTGAATCATGACTGTCTTCGCCATTTCGGCTTCTGTCAGCGTCACGTGCTGCCAATGCATCAGCAACGCCTTGGTCGATTAGTCTCTTAAGTTGCTCATCAGTCACAGAAGTAATGGGGGTGGTTGTTGTGACTGGTGTTGATTTGGTGGTTCTTTTTTGTGCAATTTTCTTCAAATCACAAGAAAATATAATACCTGTTAGATTTCATAAAATTATAACAATAACATGACATATACACAATAAATATAGTGAGATCACATCGCACAGTGAAATATACAATTAAATTAAAATTAACAATGGTGTAGCTAAATCGACATTCATTCATAATAAATTTGATAGTAGACATGACATAATACATTCCTTCCATATATAATCTGGAGAAATACATGACCTAATTCGGTTACAAAATGATCACTACCATTAGGTTACAAAATGATAATAAAACCTAAAGCCTTACTAGTCGGGAGTTACCCCGTAATACTTAGTAGGCTATACAACATAGCTACAACATAACCAAATCTACAAACTAATACCGGCCTCTGGTATCTCAGGACGTGTTGGCTCCCTAGCAGGTGTCTACTAACTCTGTAGCACTGCCATCTGCGTCTGCAGTGTCCTCAATAGTGTCAGTGCCTCTGTGAGCTGTGTCTGTCTCCTGCGCTCTGCTGCCCGCAACTCCTCGATCTCGGTCTGCTGTTCTAATACAGTAGTCCGCAGTGCTCTCACCTCAGAACGGGCGGTATCACTAGCATCCATTGATTGTACCCAAGCCTCACGAGAAAGTCTGGCCTCACTCTCCATAAGTCTCGCAGTGCGAGCATGGGCGCGTCTATCTCTACGTAACATGTTGAGCTGATCGCTCATTAATGACGTATCATCCTGTGCATCATCAAGTCTCTCATAAATCTCGTCAGTATCCTGCCTAACAGTCGTGACAAAATCTGTCATCCGCTGACTCAGTCCTGCCACATCGGTAGCTGTTGGTGTCCCTTGCATGTCCTCAACCATCTCATCCTAAGTATTTGTAATCCTATAACCTACCTCTCTCAAGGTCTCTCCTAATCTCATCATTCAAAGTGCCAACAAATCCATAGTCTGCTCTAAAGCCTCCTGTAGGTCTAGCAGTGGGAGCAGATAAACTCTCACCGACCTTAAATCTCAGACCTAGAGCAATACACAACCTCTTCCGAGATGGTAACGTAATCTCAGAAACACCTGCTTTACAGATAGTAGAAGGAAGAAGCAAAGGTAGTGATGGAGTAGGTAATGGTATAGGTATAAGTGATGGTGTCCTTGATGGTGGTGTCTCTGATCGAGATGCTAAGATGTAGGTGAATGGTGCAGCAGCTCTCATCATAGCCATAGATGCCCTGGTATGTGAAAGTACAATAGGTAATGGTAGTGGTAGTGGATGGGAAGTAGATGGTGACTTGGCTCTCAACAGGATCATAGCAGCTTTGTATCCCAAAGGATAAGTAAGACTAGCAGGTAGTGGTGGAGGTGATACAGGTAATGGTGATGATACTGGTAGTGGTGAAGATGGTATATGTGGTAGTGGTGATGAGTATGATGTAAGTGGTGATGGTGGCGGAGTAGATATGGCAAGAAATCTGTCAACCTCTGCCGCAGACGGAATGGAATAAGTGTCTGATCCCGGATAGACATCCTGGCAATGGTACGACATGTGGGTGGTGGGACATAGTTGGCCAGAGATAGGTGCTCCTCCTCCTCCTCCTCCCCATCCTCGTCCTCATCCTCCTCCTCGTCATCAGCATCGTCTTCGAAGGACTCCTCCTCATCCTCCTCCTCATCATCATCTCTGTCAGTGGGATAATCAGTTGGATCCTCCTCAGGATCCTCATCATCCTCCTCCGGATCCTCCTCAAAATCGGACTTGGTTATATAACCTGGTGAATCAGCAGTGGGTGAGACAACAAGCAATGGCTGCTCCTTAGCTGGAAGCACATCATCCTCTAGTGGCATAAACTCTTGGTATACCAGCTCCGGTACATATGGTACCATAGACAGGTGAAGGTGAGTGCTCAAGACCGGGTATATAATCGAGAGATGGTGGGGCCTGAAGAGTGGCCTCCACATAAGCATAAGGGTCCTCTGGCATCATGGGCAGTCCATCGACTCCCGGAGATCCTATGTCTGACAAATCCTCGAACGGACTAGATACCTCCGTGTAAGTAACCGTGGAATCCTCTGAATCCGACATGACAAAATCTAAAAATCAAAAGTAGCTTATATAAGTATTAATATAAGACTCTTATTGTAATATACGTAGTATTTTAGAACATGTATATCAATCATGAATGCATCTAATCTAACCAACTAATGCAAAAACTAGTAAGTGTATGTCCAGTGAAAAACCCTTTGTATGAATGCAATGTTTGAAAATTGTTATAGTCCAAGTAAAACATTTGATCTGGTTCTCTATAACCTTGACTCTTGATACCAATCTGTAACACCCCCAAATTGGGTCGCAGCGGAATATGAGTTGAGAGTGTTACTTCATAGATTAATAGCACAAGTTATATATAAGAACGACCATTTAAAATTCGTTTGAAACCGATACATTGGATTTAACAAATTGTTGTTACATAAGTTCGAAACTTCACTTGTTCATTATTCAAAATACAAAGATTTTAGTCCATAACAAAAATATCCCTAAAATGTGATGCAACCAAATCTTTTATGCATATGACTTCCAAAATAACGACCATCAATGTATCCCTTGTCTTATACCTCATTGATCTCCTAAGAAAACATGCTTTAAAACGTCAACAATAATGTTGGTGAATTCATAGGTTTATAAAATGTATAATGTAGGACCGCAAGATTTCCCCATGATAATGCAACATATGCAAACATCATAAAATGTAATTACGTTTCCCTAAGCTCATGACACTGAAGCTCGACATGTATAAATTGCAATATAAATTGCCAACATTGCCCGTGATGATGTTCTAACCCGCAACATCCCAAATCCGACATGGTATACGTTCGTTGTCCGGTATACCGGCACAGTGAGCATGACTCACCCGAACGAGGATGTCAATACCAAATAGATCTATTTATAACATTCGCGCTCACAATAAGTAATTGACAGTTCATGATAATGAGCTTAGAGGGTTATTGCTACTTAGGCAAACACGTAATCGTAATGTAAAATGTCCACTTGCGTCCAATTGTAAAACATGCATATGTTTCTCACCCCAAAACTTGTAAATCATTATAAATGTAAAACGTGGGGCTATGAACTCGCCTCGAGTGAGTGAATCGATAATGTAAATCACTAACAGAAAATGCGTCACGAATACGCCCGAATGCAACTTAATTAATTATAGATCGTATGAGTACTAAGTACTTTGAATATATAATACCGTATATAATTCTATATAGCTACATCACCATCTATTCGTATTAGTGAATTCATATTTATAAAGAAAAACGTTTATAAATATCTCTTTAGTAAAAACGGCGTAACTTTATCGTTTTAAGTCCGTTTCTTACGTTTCTTATGTCCACGCTTTCGTATTAAGACGATGTACATAATAATTACATTTTCTTATATTTTTAAAGATCCTCTGTGAACAGTACTTTTATTGTTCATACACTTTTATAAATTTAACTATCGTAAACGTCATATTTTATTCGTTTTAACTTCGATTTTAGTGATTCTTTCAAGCACGTCTTCGTAATTAAAAGTTTTTTCTAACTAATGTATTTTCTAAAATGTATCTAAGATGAATAGTGATTTTTACTGTTCATAGTTTATAAAATTATTTTATAAACTTTAATTATCGTAAACATGAAAAATCCATAACTCCTTCGTTATTGATCAAACAATTATGATTCTTAAGGTTTTGAAATCCTAAAAATATTTACTTTTTGAGAAAATTAATCAATCATTTATATCAAGGTGCATTGTAATAATGTTTTATAAAATTTCTTTTATAAACGCGTTTATTATTGTATAACTTGCAAATGCCGTATCTCCTTCTTTATAAATTGGTTTTTCGAGTTCTCTACATGCCTACGATCCTTGTAACAAGTATTTTTCTATAGGATTATTTAAAAAATCAATACTTTTATATTCGAATTTAAAAAAACATATCCTGAGTTTGATACAACTTTTGATCATTTTGTTAAAATGTGTTTAAAACTTGTTTTATAACTTTTTAGTTTGGTCACTTTATTACAAGTCCTCTACAACAAATTATACCATATGTCTTACATACTTAAGGTCCTTAGTCCATCATTTGTCCAAATATTGTCCATGATAACAAAATCTCATATCACTTCTACTTATAAACTTATTAAGTAACTTTTTAAATCATTAACTTATTTATACTTTATATAAATTAACCAACACTCATATAATGTATATACTTTCATTCTCACATGTTCTTAACATCAATATAGCATATGAGAAAGTATATCATACCATGATCACAAGTAAACATCTATTTTATATGTTAATGAGTTTCCTAGATGGGGATTAACTATATAAACATTATATACACATAAAATCATGAATGTAAAGAGTTTAGGGTTTTAGATAACCCTAGTATGAAATAGGATGATGAACAACAAGATTTAAACCCTAGTTTAGATACTAAACCCAAGCTTTCAAGACTTAGAAAACCCTAATTCATATGAAACCCTAATCCTAAACATTTCTTGCTTAACCCTTGTAAATGTTAAATCAATCCTTCAAACCTTCTTGTAATACCTTAGATATGTTGCTAGAACACTTGTATGCTTGCTGAATAAAAATTATGGATTATTTAAGGGTGTTTGGTTGTAGCTGTGGGTTAAGGAGAGTCTTTGGTCAAAAACTAGTCCTAGTCCTTAAGGTTTAATGAGTTGAGGTATGTACAAGTTATAAGTTGGTGATTTATGTGCTTCATGTCCCTTTAGGATCACTTTTCATCCGAAATAGGGGGATGAGTACTTGTTGTGTCTTTGATTTTTGTATATAATATCTAGCTATACTTGAAGTTTAAATGATGTAAAGATTAAAGGTAGATGTAATACTTGTACATTGTATGGTTTGGTTTATTTCTTTTATGTAGAATTTGGCTAAGGTGATAAATGGGTGAAGTTTTATAAAAATTGGGTAAAAAAATAGGTATTTGTTGAAGCGTAGAAAAGTTTTGGTGGTTTCGGGAATGCCTAAACGTATTTTATCGCGAAACGTAAACACTTTACGCAACCAATAAAAATAAAATGTGCAAAGTTAATAATTATCCTCCAAATAATTACTTAACACTTTCTTGATGTAAATATTTAATTGTTTGATGCCCGTTTACATTGAATGATAATTTTTAGCTTACGCGATTTAACTTAACGATTACAATTAAAAGCAAATGCGTACGAGACTAAAAATAATTAGTGAAATATATAACGTCATACAATGACATAAAATACGGATTGTTACAATGATACCGTCAAACTCATATGTTGTTCATAAGATGAACATTGGACTGACCCAACCTACGAGTTTTCACTACATGGATCGGCGTCAATAGTGAATCTCGCAAGTGGTTATATCTCTCATCCTCATACTTGAGATGCAATAGGTTTTGTGTGTGTGGAATGTCAATCTTAGATATGGTTTAACGCTGACATGTTGAAGGATGCTATAAAGGACATTTTTAGAAGGGATGTGAAACACATAACGGACACGTGCAGTCAAAATAGGATTTGTTACTCCACATGTTATGGAGAAAGATACTACTGGGCCCCTCGATGAGTTGAACAGATGTATGTGTGGCCACACCCAAATGTAATTAAGATGACACTTGATTAATTTGGTAATCTAGTTCAATGTCTATATCGAGAAACAAAATTGTTAAA
The DNA here is from genome assembly GCA_026074375.1 of Tanacetum coccineum. NCBI lineage: Eukaryota > Viridiplantae > Streptophyta > Magnoliopsida > Asterales > Asteraceae > Tanacetum > Tanacetum coccineum. Next base: position 33,691 of record BQNB010028400.1, on the reverse strand, counting down.
CATAAGGATGACTTATGATCCATGTCAAAATGTTCAACATAATATATGTAGCAAAAGGATGATTGATATCTAAACCATTTAAAATAATATGTTTAAGAAACTATCCTCATATGTTTCTGGGGGCATTAGCGTGTTGCTAGACGCTAACCTTTGCTTGAATAATTACTTGATTATTATGACGTGCGCAAGTGGGAGCTGTTGAAGTATGCTCATGTCATAATAACTAATTATATGGCTAGACACATGTGAGCCTATGGGGTCACACACATATACACTGAGGTACCATTTTATATATTGTGTTTATTGTATTTACGGTATATAAATAACCCATGTAACTCTGCATCAATATTAGGCTTCTAATAACTAAGTAATGTACTTAGTTTATTAGACTTGGAAACTTTAGGAAAGCCCATCAAACCCTATAAGGGTGGTCGGCCATATGGAGTCTAAAGAGGGGATAAGATCAAGCTATTTTTAGTTAATGAATTAGAGATAACATCTCATTTATTTTGATTGATTTTGATTGACAAAATTAAAAGATATCCTCTCCTCTTTTCTCTTTATATAACACGGCACACAAACACGTACAAAGCAAGTGTTTTTTGCTTTCTTGATCCAACTTTTGAATCTCGTTCATTCAAAGGTGTTTTACAAGGCTACGGGGTTGAGACTAACATCTATTTGGTATACTAGTGTGGATACATCATATAGGTGATCTCCATTCATCACTTGGTTTCATTGAAAGTGTTGTGTTAAGGTGAAGGTCACCATTTGATTCTACCAATCACTCTACAAAGGTATTACTTTTCTTGTTTTAACTTTGATTGATCATATGACTCTATGAATCCGTTGATAGGTGCTTGTTCCGTGTTTATATGATAATCTTTTAATTCAGCACCTATAAATGTTGTATCTTTAAATATTGTTTTTCTAGGCTAATTAGTGGGTCAAAGTTGAAAAAATAGCATAACGAAAATGTTACCTGCTCGTTCGTTAGCATGATTTCCATGATCTTTGTTCAGCATCATCCCCGCATCAAGAGCTTGAAACGGTTATATTTTCAACATGTTTCACAACTTTGACAATTAACAAAAAAAACAATTACTCAATAATAACCTCAGCAGAAGGGTAACAACGTCATAGAATCCCTGAAGGACTGTTGGTAGAGCTAATTCATTTTCATTAAATGGGTGAGTTCAGGTTATGTTTTATATTTAATATATCCAACGGGTTGAAAGTTTCTAAAAATTTATATTTCTTATACTCATCCCCTATAAGCATTTTTATATAGCCTATCGAGTTAGTCTACTACTTTGGGGTGACTATGTTACTAAACGAAAACATTATACACTTAGAAAAACATACCCGCAACCACAAAAACCAACCTTTGAGTTTACTTATGATAATTTCCAGATTCTTAAATATGTTTCATCCTCACTCATGCTTGTATCCTCGGTCGCTTCAGCAGCAACTTATTCTAGTTGGCCTCTTGTCCGTTATTCTGTGAACCTGCACTAAAACAATCCACCTGACAAAAAAAATTCAAAGACTTACAACAGTTACAGCAAAATGGTGCATATAAGTGGATCAACTTTCAGCAAGATGGTTCATATATAAGTCCATATACATAAATATATGAGATTTATCATAACCAATATGGAAAACATTGTTCTGAGTTATAACATGCACATCAATTTATAATTAACTTAATCTAATATGCACTCTAATCTCGATACCTTGCATCTAAAAGTCGTGTTCCCAGTTTTGTTTTCAATCTCAAAAGTGGTCGGTCATTCCACTTTAATGTTTCATCTCGAACAACATCAGTGACCAGTGACCACCTCGGCCTTTGAAACTCGTTGCCGTGCAGATAAAATCAAGGCAAGTGGTCTTTAACCATGTAGCATGGACCCACCTATAGCATGAATATACTGTTTCGTTAACCTTGATGCATTATTCGTTGCTTACAACTTCAATCCAATATTGTGAACCCAAGTTTTGAACTTTTTTTTATGTCATTTACCAGGTTTAGAACACCAATCAAATAATTGAGTCAAACCTTGAATTTTTTAAACAAAAATTCAGACATGTTAAAATTGTTTGTCGCAGGCCCAATATCAAGCAAAGTAAACAGTCAAGCCGTAGCTTTTCGTGTCCATTCAAGTTTTGAATTTTTAGAACTCAAAGAACATAACAAACTAAGCAATAACTAAAGTTCACGCTAAACCCGTAACTTTTTTAAGAAACTAAGCTGAATCCAAACAGCCCTTAAATTATTTTAAAAAAACACCCTTTAAAGACGTAGAAATTATTTTGAATTTTTTTTATTTGAACAGAACATTAGGTGATCATTAAGGCAAAAGTATTAAAACTTCATTCTATTATGTTAGATCAGCAACCCTCCTATAAGTGATCGCAGCAGAGGCTAAAATGGTGTTTGGGAATTGGTATTGCATTTTTTTCACTTCATGGCTTAATGTTTTTTAAAGTGCAATAAGCACTTTGTAACATTTGAATTCCTACCGCCTTATGTTTTGCTGAAGTAACCACTTACAAACACATGCCTCATGCGCCGTTTCATGAAACCAAGCACAACATATGATATAAGTAAATCATGAAACCAAGCACAATTGTCATACTTAAGGATTGACACATGTACCGGTGAGGAATGTATCGCTGCACTTACTAGTCGACACCTGAGCCGAAAACATCAAGTCGATATAAGAACATGTGATACTAAAACAAAATACATTACATAAGTGCAGCTTTGAGTGCACACGACATGGGAGGCCGTGTCCCAAATTTAGGATCCTCAACATAGTTTACCGAGATGAAGTTGCACACCACTATTTCCAGTCCGCGTGTCTTGCAATGACCTGAAACCGTATATCAATAGAGAGTGAGTTATGTGATATAAAATTAATTCAACAACTAAATTTTGGATAAGATGCACATTTGTTAGTTACATCAGCTCAAAAAAGATTGAAAACCCGTGAAAATTGTAATTTAAGTATGCTATAATACAATTATACATGACATCCTCCGCTAAGTAGTTGCAATGCTAATGATATGATTGAAAAAGCTAATCTTTATACATAAGAATTTGGTAGAAAAATTTGTTCTATTTTTATAACAACCCTAACTTCACGGTCAAGTATAACCTCCTAACTTCTACTTGAATAAAAATAATAATGAGAAATGGCAAAGTATATATTGGTGTTGGTTAAAGGAGCTTTGGTACAATAAACATTACCTTTCTGTTTGTGCATTCGGTAATTTAGCAAAAAAAATTAAATTCGAAAAAAAAATTTAAATTTTGGAAAAAATTCTAACAAATTTTTTTTAAAAACAAATTTAAATTTTTTTTTTTAAAAAAAATTTTGGTTATAAGTTTTCAAAAAAAAAAATTTCAAAATTAAAATCTTTCTTTTCCGAAATTAACTATTTGTTCTTCTTTTATAAAATTTGGTTCAACTTTATTTAATTTACACAAAATTTTGGATTAAAATTTTTTTCGAAATTAAAATTATTTTAATCAAAAAATAATAAATCTCACAATAATGATATTAAAGGACTACAACGATAGAGCAATAATACAAATTAAACGATCGTAATAGAATTTTAACTTGAAAAATTGTTAATATGCCTAACATGACAACAAAACAACAAGATGGATACCTTAAGATTGAGAAAAAAAAAGAATTGGTACTTTAATTGACATTGGATCCTAAGATGAGTACCTTATTAGCGATTTGCCCAAAATTAATTCAACAACTAAATTTTGGATAAGATGCACATTTGTTAGTTACATCAGCCCAAAAAAGATTGAAAACCCGTGAAAATTGTAATTTAAGTATGCTATAATACAATTATACATGACATCCTCCGCTAAGTAGTTGCGATGCTAAAACGATAAAGATTTGAAAAAGTCAACATAAGAATTTGGGCGGTAGAAAAATTTGTCTATTTTTTAACAACACCTAACTTCACATGGTCAAGTATAACCCCTGAACTTCTACTTAGAATAAAAAAATTAATTGAGAAATGCAAAGTAGAATATTGGTGCTGGTTAAAGGAGCCTTTGGAACCAAAAAACATTACCTTTCTGTTTTGTGCATATCTGCTCTCTATTCATTGGTAGGAATTAGGATTAGATAATATAATAACAATATAACTAATTCTTGGCGCTATTTATTTTGAGTTCAAAAATGGCAAATCAGATGATCCCAGTAGCAACGAACTCTTCGACAATACGTAATGAAAATTGGCTCAGACTATCATTGATGACGTGGCTGCGCTCAGTGTAGGGTAGTTGAGGCGAACACAAACTCATACGCACACTGGCACAAACCTTCCCACAATTCGCGTGCAACAACAAACACCTATCGAAAGATACAAACACAGCCAAGTAAATGCAATCACAACAATGCCTTACACAACTTATGAACAACAGTTGTATAAATACATTCAAAACCGTAACCCAAGCTCAAATTTACTTCAGCCCAGAAACCATCGCCGCAACAATACCCATTGCTGCAACAATCACCATTTCGATCACCGAAATGAAGTATATGGTTGACCTCCGGGTTTTTTTGAAAAAAATATAGAAGCCAAAACGAAACACCATTCTGGTTCACCATCCGTATAGAACCACATAAATACATAAATAAACCAAAACTTTACATAAACCAATAAGTTTCACTGATCTCAAATTTTTTTATGTATAGTGAAATAAAGCTAATTCAAATTAGCACAAAACAGTACATTTTTTATGTTAGTGAAATAAGCTAGTTTCATATAAGCAACTTACTTTTTTTATGTTAGCTTATTTCAGTAACATATAATAAGCTAAGCAGTTTGGATAGGCATCCCAAACACCCTCAAGCTGATTATTAGAACAGAAACCCCAAACGCGAAAAAGACACAATAATTCAACAAAACCCCTAATTCCAAAAACTCAAAAAATTAAACACAAACCCATCCCAAATAATTTCAAGGTATAATCAAAATCAAATTTTAAGTTGAATCTTATGAAACCACATACCCGCAATTTAAAGCAATCAAGCCAAACCCATTTGTAGCAGCTTCTAGCTCCAATCTATGTACATCTCCTAATTTTAACATAGTTATGATTTGGGTTTCTTATTCTTCTTCTTCCAACGGTGTGGTATAGTGAGGGAAACATCTTAAAATACAGGCGATGGCTACCGGAAAACTGTGACTTATAAAAAATCATATATAACCGATACGAGGAAATACAATATGGGCCTGAGGGGCCTGAGGAAAGCAATCCCATTAAAAAACAATAGTGAGGACCACCAGCAAGACAAATATTTGACGCCAAAGATATATTTCTAACATCTAATCTTTTATATAAAAAAATATTTACAATCAACTTTCGGAGTTTCCCATTAAATTAAAAATCATATGAAGTTAAAAAATAGACAATCAAACGCTTGAATTTTGCCACATAGGCCAAAATCCCGTTTGATCGATGGTCAATAAAAAAAGATCAAAATTAAAATAACAAATGTTGATCACAAATAAAAATTTGTGGTGGGCAGAAATATCTGACGAGAAAAAAACACTACAAAATATATGTGACAAATATTGTGAAAAAAAAACTTGAAAAAGTAAGGTAATTAATAAAAATTTATTGATATTTAATTTAAATAAATAATATGATTAAGTGAGTAAATTAAAAAATTTACATGTTTGTATTACTAGACTTTAAAAAAAATAAAACAACTGAACCCCTTAAACTTTTAGTGTGATAACCCCGAAGACTTTATAATTTAAAATAGTTAAAACGTTAAACAATTTATTTATTTTACTTCCAAACAAAGGTTTAACAGTATTTTATAATCACCCCACCGCAAATTTACCCGAAGAACTTTTTGATTGATTTTTCAATAGTCTGTCCTGAAATATGATGTACAACCAAATAGAAAAACAACACCGATAGAGCACATAAAATATCATAAATTAATAAAAAAGGTTTTCTAGCTATTCATGATAGTGTTTGGAAGAATTGCATTTTTTTTCTTTTTGTTTAATATACGTACTATAAATTCTAATCATTTAAATTTCTCAAAAATGTCTTACAAGTTCCATTGACATTATGTATGTACCTATGAAATCATATATAACAATCAGGACATCATTTATATCTTAAAAAATGTTGGTGACGGAAGAAAAGGGTAAACTCTTATTTTAATATTGTATATATCGTTAAAAAAGATATACAATAGTAGAAATCTTTGTTTGACAAAAACATATTGTAGTACGAAACATAATATTATTTGAGTTTTTTTAGTCTTTCTATATTCTATAAAATATTGACGATTTTGTCGATAACGTCAACTTTGATGCTTTTAACATTCAGATTGCGAAGCAAATTTTTACAGGTTTTTATCACAAAATGTGACCATAATCTAAAGTATACATATCAGACTCAATAATGCAACTAAAAAACATAAAACATACATACAATAATCAAAACTGCAATAACACAACGGTAAGATAACCACCTTCCAAAAGTGGAGTCAATGGTTCGAACAAATAACGTAAGGAGAAAACTAATCCAATCCCCTTAGTGGCCTGCGAAGTTCACATGAGCCACTTCGGACTACCTAAAAGAGCACACGCTTATTTCTTAGAGATTACAGCTCTCGCTCACAATGTCGAGTTAGTTAACAGGTAAATCAAAAGAAAAAAATTACTAATTATCCTCAAGTTCATATAATATATAAAGATTTAATGAATCTATTTTCTTTATATGATTTCGATAATCCTCTATAACATAACTTATAAAAACAAAATAAAAAACAAAATCATCATGTATTTAAAAAAAACCCCATAATGTTAAACCATAGTGCGTGCACGCGTCATTAAAACTAGTTCTAACGTTGACAATATTACACATTTCACGGACAAATCCACTTCCGTTTTTGACAGTGTTGCTACAATAACAGGCTCCCATTTTAGGCCAACCCAAGTTTGTTTTTTTTTTTTAATTAATTTTGTTTTTTTTAATTTGTAATGCACAAAGTAAGCAGGAAAAAAATCATTACAGAAAGTTCTGATTTATTCAGATAAAAAATACTCGCAGAAATATCTTCGATACCTAATAACTTTAAAATAATCGATAGTCACAAACGACAACCCATTGTATTTATAAAAGAAAACATATAGTAGAAAAAAACGAACACTTTAAAACTGCAGCCCAACACATACGCCATAATAAAAAAAAAATTTATTACTAATTTAACACACATTTGTCGACAAACTAAGCCTAAAAATTCGCATAAAATCTGGCCCAAAGTAAAAAAAAAAAAAAAAACTATAGCCCAAAATTCGCCTGAAATCTGGCACAAAAGTAAAACAAAATACAAAACGGTTCCTCAACTTTTAACTATTTAACGATTTCTTACACAAAAAATCTCCCGTAAAAAATTAACAAAAAAAAACTCGTTCAAATATTTTTGTTATTGTTCACTAAAACTATTCTACATTCATCGCCCAATAAAAAGATATCGAACCCGTCCCAAAAAAGAAAATATTCGGGAAAAAATTAACCCGACCCTACGCAAAAAAAAAAAATTCCCGAATCATACCAAAAAAAACGGAAATATCACTGAAAAAATTAGTCAAAAAAAAAACCTAAAAATAAAAAAGCCTAAAATCTTGCCTAAAGTAAACAACAAAAACAAAACGGACCCCAACACTTTTAACTATTTAACTACGATATTCTAACACAAAAATCCCAGAAGTAAAGAAAAAATTTACAAAAACATCCCAAAAAAAGAAAATATTCGGGGAAAAATTACCGTCCCAACGCAATTTTTTCCCCTAATCCAAAAAAAAAAATCAAAAATATTAAAAAATTAGCCCCGGCATAACGCATCGCTTCCAAATAAAAAACCCCCCCGAAACGTAAAACAAAAATATTCGAAGAAAAAATTAGCCAACGCCGCAAAACTCTACTGGGTTCTTTTGCTTGTCACAAACATATGTAAGTGATGAGGTTTTTACCTCGATTGCGTTACCGTAAATAAGTCTAAATTATATTTGAATGGGAAATCATACAGAACTAGTAAGGCTGGAATGGAGTAAATGTGGCATATCCTACCACCAACCTCAGCGTCAACGTCAACTTTCTCTCTCTCCAACATTAACCACTCACCTTTCAAAACCGTTTTACAACACACTCACCTTTCACTACCAAATCCAAACTCACCTTACACGATCTTTTTTTTATTAATTCAACTTTTCATTCATAAATTAAAAACGTTAACGTAAACGTACGAAATTAATAAAAACGTAAACTAAATAAAAACTTTTATTCGTAGATTAAAAACTGAACGATACATTAAAAAATAAAAACGATACGATACATAGAAAAAGAAAAAGACTAAATCAACGCTACTAAGAAAAATAAAACTGATACGATACATAGAAAAAAATAAAAATACTTAAACTAACTATGTTGCAAGTTATACTTTTCGCCTTGATCTTTGCCCCTTATTTCATCTACTATTGCCTCCGTTGGTCTCGGCGGTGGCGGGTTTTTGGTTGAAGTTTGTTGGGTCGGGGAGTGTTTTGATAGAAGAACATGTTATTTTGAAAAAAATTAGTGTTAAATTTTTAGAGAGATTTGCATATAATACAAAAGAAGGATGTTTGTCGATATAAAAAATTAGGAACAAAGTAGTAGCTATTCTATAGGTAAAACAAAATGGGGTGATTTAAAAAAAAGTTTTTTTTATAAACCACAATGGTTTGAAAACATGTGGGGCCCCGAATTAGACACTCCTTGTGTTTGAGCCGATCGCCAATTCAACCCACAACTCGCAAAACGCAGAGTTAGCTTCATCACCGGAATAATGAGAAATGTGAGTGACACTCCATTTGAATGGTGACTTAAAGTTATTACTCCGCACAAGCCCTAATCATTAAAACAACATTCATGTAGGTTCTCAACATGATTTAGCAAATAAGAACAGAATTCATATACATCATCAGTAAATAATTTAAAAATTAAAAATTGTGCTGCAATTCAAAATTTCTCTTGAACGAAATTTTTAGTAAATCAAAAAATACTTTAAATTTTCGAAAGCATAACAAAAAAATTTCACAACTTTAATTATTCACGCAACTTTCTATATACATTCGTTTGTAAAAAGTACAATACAGTTCGAATATTTAAATTATTTTAATTCAAAGATACATTTCTCAACGATATCCGATTTTTTTTTTACTTTCCACAAAAGTATGGTGTTAAGCTGTGGGATAATCAAATCATTTTCCAACTATTGTGACTGGGGACCTCTTTTTGGTTGCATTATATCGTAACCAACATGAACACACTTGTAGCACCAGTCTCTAAGCTATATATATTGGACAATAAGTATTAAATCACAATCTTCGCTTATGGCAATAATCTGAAGCTCATGCCTGATTTTTCCTAGCCTGACTTACCTATATGATAGGTTCGATTGGTGAACTCGAAAACGACATATGAAAACACGACTCTCTAAGTGTAAATATAGTTTTTTTCCTTCTACCGGGCTACATTTTAGACATGCCCAAAAGCAACGTACAAAGGACCAACAGACAGTGGCTAGAAATTTGGCATAGCTCCAAACCCGAAGAACCTATACTAAACCCACTTAATCACGGACCGTGTAGACTTGATTCTTCAGGGACCAAATTGTTCTAAATTCTAATTTCTCAATTCTAAATTATATACAGTAACAATGATGGTAAAGAAACGCTGCCGTTTTGGCATGTGTGCACAGTGCTCGTCCCAATGGGCTTCTCCACTTTGGGCCAGCCCCATTTGAGACACTTTATTATTCTTTAATTAGGCAACTTTTAAAAAAAAAATTTGCTCGGCACAAAATTGGATACAAAAATTACACAAAAGTATTTATTTACTCAGATCAAAAAAATATCTGCGACATGAACCAAACACATTAAGCCAATATAAAAAAAAATAAACAATTAAACGATGAGACCGATAAAAACAACCCGCACAAAATATTATATAAAAAATTGCTCGGCACAAAATTAGGAAACAAAATTACAAAATTACTTATTTACTTATTTACTCAGATCAAAAAATATCCGCGACAGAAATGAGAACCTAAAAACATAAGCCCAATATAAAAAAACAACAATTAAAGATTGGAGACCGAAAAAATAAATAACGCACAAAATAATATAAAAAAAATTGCGTCACACAAAAAGAGAAAAATATAAATACACAAACACTGATTTATTCATATCAAAAAATACCCACCGACATGACGCACTAAAACACAAAAGCGCCGTATAAAAAGAAAGGAGCAAGTCTATCGCCCACATGAGACCGGTGAAAAATAAACCACGCACAAAAAATAAATAAATTAAAAAAAATTAACACGCCATCGCATAATTAACGCCACAATAAACGGCCCCGCATCAACTCGAGCGAGCAATTCACATGCTTAACACATATTTACCAAAATCATCAATAAAACAAAATAACCCAAATAAGCCACAAAAAAAAACTCTTAAACAAGAAAGGTCCCAACAAAATAACCCATATAAAGAAAAAAAAAACAAAGTATAAAACATGAAAACACGAGAAAAAAAAAAACCAACACAAAAACAATTAACGCCACACACACACATCGCGCGGGCAATCACCGTTGTTCTAAGAGCCTTGGAGTCCCTTGCTGTTGGAACCGTGCCAAGCCATGGGCGCCAAAATGGACACGCGCAACGACACCAATAGAGTCTCGCTATGCCACATGGTCTTCAAACGCAGCCGTGGCTAACAGACCCACAGACCACAACTTATAAATTTTTCTTATCTACTTTTATTTTTTAAAATCTATCCTTATTTTTTACAATCTATCCGTAGGGGGAGCGGAATATTCAAAAAAAATACCCACCTTAATCACAATTTTAATACCCCCATTAAAAAATCCTATAAATACCCCCCTTTTTTATATTCATACTTCACACACACTTTCAGTACCTCTTCCTACTTCATCATGTTCTCTACTTCTCTAATATTTTTTCACTAAAAAAAATGAAATCCCAAACCCAACGCCCAACCAACCCAAATGGATTTCCGGTAATGCTTACAAACGACCCAACCAACCAAAACTTCCCTGGGTCGTCTTTCGAATACCGGGGCTCCTCCCACTCAACCTTCATTCAACCAAATGCCTTAACTAAAATTCAACGTACAGAGTTCTAACTCGAACCGCTATAGCTCCGGTTCAAACCCTGCCAGCGAGTAATCAAGAATTTCATGGGGCGGAAGAAATATACGAGTTAAGAACCGCAAAGCCAAAATTACCGTTCTCGAAGAGAGAGTGAAGACACGAGGCGGTTGAAATCACAATCTCAAACAGGATTGCGGAGGACATGCGATTGTGCTACAAATGACAACACGCGGGAGTTGGATGCTTCCGGACGCCACGCTATCATCAACGCCCAAAAAGGCAAGAATCCGAGTGGCCTATATCCTCACCCACCTACACAAACTAGTCGACGCCGCCAAATTTATGATTTTTAATTCTATGCATTTTTCATTTTATGTCTTATAATTTTATGTTAATATTATTTTGTACGGGTTTATTTTTTTGTCTCATGTTTTGTAGTGGTTTTTTTTATATGGGCTTATGTGTTGGGCCTAATGGCGCGGATATTTTTTGATATGAATAAATCAGTATTTTTGTAATTTTTTAATTTTATTTTGTGCCGAGTATTATTTTTTATTGCGTATTTATAAAAAAAAATTGGACCGGCCCAAACTGGGAGCCCATTTGGCCGAATACTGTAGCAGCTACAGTAAAATGAATAGTAACAAAAAGAAAAAAACGACGTCGTATAACTTTTAAAATGTGTATTTCTAATTCTAATTCTAATTCTAATTAATGGAATGGTGGTAAGGAATAGGGTGTTGATCGGTTCGGTTATTGGGTTGTTCGGTTAATTCGGTTTGGTATAATTTTTTTTGTCAACTCGAAAATCGAATCAAACTAGAATTTAGTGAACCGAAAACCGAATTTGATTTCGGTTCGGTTTCGGATTGACCCGAATAACCGAATTACATAATTTATTTTTTTTTAAAATAATAATTACATAGATATTTAACAAAAAAAATTAATAAAAAATGTTTTTTTATATTAGGATAAAATTTTAATATATTTAAATATATAAAAAATATATATATTTATATAAATTCGGTTTTCGGTTCAGATTGTCAAACCCATATCCAACCCGAAAACCGAATTTGTAGTTCGGTTCGGTTTGCCCATATCCAACCCGGAAAAACCGAGAATTTTAGTCGGTTCGGTTCGGTTTTTTTACAAAATTCGTCGGTTATTAGTTCGATTTTCGTTTGTTTCTCGGTAATGCGAATTTAGGTTGAGGTGGATTAAGCCCATTTTTTCGGTTATTTCGCTTTTTCTGCTCACCCCTTTGTTTAGTCTCACTAAACGTCTAAACCCAGTATAGGTCTAGCCCAATCCTTATTTCGCCCAAAGTACCAAACAGATTTTCATTGGGCCCAAATGTCTTTACAAAATTACAAGTTACTAGACTCCCAAGTCTTATCAAAGGCCTGGCCATGCGAATATGTGAATGTGATTTCCTTATTTCCTTTTTGCAAAATATCATTATCATACGTGCCTACTTGCAAAACTAGAGATTTTTAATATACACTAGTGCCATAAAATACCATATTTCAAAACATGATTTGGATGTATATATAAATTCAGAGTTCACCAAGTATTCGAATCGCACAACAGGATCAAGTTAAGACTTTCGAGCTCGACCTAGCTAGTCTAACAGGACCGAAATATTTTTGGCTCCTTGCATCAGTCTAGTTGTGCATCTCTAATGTAAAACTAAAATAAACTTGTCATCACATGTATGCATGCATGAAATATGGGAAGTTTACAACTCCCAATAGGTTTTGATACTACTATGTGAATGTGTGTCTTCTTAATTAATGTTGATACAAATAAACAAATATGTCACCTTATTTTCTGTGTCATTTCAGCTTAGAAAGTGGGAAAATGCATTAGAAGAAGAAGAAGAGAATCAGCATAGATAGAGGAAAAAAATTGTGTTTTCCAAGTTTTTACAAAGATTCCAATATTTAATTTTGACTATGGATTTGAGTTCTGTTTTTCCATTGGTTTTTCCAATGTCTTAAGATTCCATCTTAGTTTTGTCCTTATACCAGTATACTAACAAAATAATACTGAATGGATTAGGGTTGGTTATTAGGAACTTTTTTTACAAGTAATAACTGCCTTTATTTTTTGGTTTTTTTTAATAATTTTGTTATATTATAAAACTGTAAAACGAAAAGTGCGGAACAAAAATTATAAATTTTAACAAGTAAAAAGTATTGAACTGACAGTAAGTACGGAATAAAAACTATAAAGTTTAACAAGTAAAAAGTATTAAACTGACAATAAGGCAAGAAAAAAACTGATAAAATTTTGTTGTACAGTAAACGCGGAGTCAAAAATGGTAGAATGTACATAACATATGTACTTTTTACGAGCCTGTGGTACCAATAAGATAGCCTTTTTTTTTTGGAACGACGTTGTTGGAATAACAAACTAATTTTGTTATGTGCAAACTACAGGGACTAGTTGTGTAAACTTCCAAAAGTAGTTTGCACTATATCTAACGTTTGGTTTGTGTTTAGCATTGTTTACATTCTTCAAGGGCTAAAGTGGATTCTTGGTGCCTATATAAAGCTCAACCCTAGCCCTGGTTTAGGCACGCTCTCATTCAGTCTTTGATAATCTCTCTCAAAGTTTGATCATTAAGATCTGTTTAAGTTGTTTGTTAATCCTTGTAATCGTGTGATTGTAAGGTGTGTGTGTGAGTTCTTGTATTTTAGGGTAACACCCGTTTGGGGATTACTCAATTTTTCCATTGTATTTGTATTGGGTAGCACTCGGTTGAGGACTACCCTTCTGATTCTCTTAATAAAATAAAGGGGTGGTTGGTTGAATAGATCGTGAGGTGTTATTTTTACATGGTATCAGAGCTCGGTTAGAGCTCTGTATTAGGGTTTGAAAAATATTTTGGGGCTTTTATGATTTTCGTATAGATCAGGGTCTCTTTATCCCTGCTCTTGAAGGATCTCTTGGTGAATTGATTTTCTGGGTAAAATTAGGGTTCAATCAAGAAACCCTAATTTATTGGTGATTTGGGGATTCGTTGACCAAGGTATTCTGGAGTGGTTCTTGGTGTTTCTTGACTAAGTGAATCAAGAAACATCTCGCGTTTGGACTCAATTGATTCTTGACTAAGTGAATCAAGATCAATTGAGAGGTTTAGTCTTTCGCTGTTGGTTTCAAAGTGCTCTGTAACACCTCTTTTCCCCCATCTCTATATTGTTTTCTTATTTAAATAATCTTGAGTTTCTGCCCTTGACCTACCACTAAAGTGGCAAGGAAGCCTGGGAACTTCACTCAAGAATTATTATTATTATTGCAGTTTTTCTCTTGTTATTTGTTGATTGTTTATCTGGCTTGGTTGTTTATTTGTTGTTCTTGTTCTGTTTGGTTGTCTATCTTTGTTCATCTATCTGTTTTATTGGTTGATTGGTTATTGGTTTATCATGACTGGTGCTAGTGGAAGTAATGTTGATTCTATTAGCTCCTTAGATGCTGGTAACCCATTACATCTGCAAACTAATGATAATAATAGTGGGCCTTTAATCAATTTAAAAATTACCGGATCTGAGAATTATAGAGTTTGGTCTAATGCAATGAAAATTGCTTTACAAGCCAGAAATAAAATGTGTTTTGTGGATGGAACTTGTACTAAGGCTGCCTATGCTACTAGTGTTCCCTTGTCTAATCAGTGGGAAAGATGCAATGTTGTTGTGTTATCCTGGTTGTTAAGTAGTATTTCTCATGACCTGTATTTGAGTCAAGTGTATTCTGAAAATGCTGCTGAGGTTTGGAAAGAGTTAAAAGAAACATATGACAAACTTGATGGGTCTATTTTGTTCAATCTTACAATGAAAATCAATAATTTCAAACAAAATGGTCTTCTAGTTTCTGAATATTATCATAAACTAAACTCTTTGTGGAGAGAGTTTGATATTCTCACTAAGTTGTCACCATGTACTTGTGATGCTAAATCTGAATTGGGAAAACATAATCAATTAATGAAACTAATGCAGTTCTTGATGGGATTGGATGATGTGTACTTACCTATCAGAAGTTCTTTGTTAACCCAAACTGAGTTACCTGATGTTAAAGATGCATTTGTGATTGTTTGCAGAGAAGAGTCTCATAGAGGACTTGGGTCTGGAACAAGGGTTCAAAACCCTACAGTCAGTTCTTTTATGTCAAAAACTTTTGAAAATCAAAACAGAAATCAAAATAGGAACAACAATAATAACTCTAATAGTCAAAATGTTTCTAATAATCAAAACAATACTGGTTTTAATAATCAAAATAACAAAGGTCAATACAACTCCCTCAGTTGTAAAAATTATGGGATGAAAGGTCATACAATTGACAGGTGCTTTGAGATTATTGGATATCCGAATGGTTTTAAAAGAAATCACAATGGGAAAAATTCTTCTAATAATAAAGGGTATTCTAGTAATAATGTTGATGTTCAGAAAAGCTCTTCTTCTGGTATGCCTTTTACAAGTGATCAAAGTGCAAAGTTGATGAGCCTTATAAGAGATAAACCTGGTAATGGGATTCATGCCAATATGGCATGTATCCAGTGGTCCTTTTTCAATGCTAATGTCTTCTTTAATAACAATTTCTATAAGTTTTTTAATGCTAACATTAAAGCAAATGGGATTAGCTATAATCTTGGTTGGATAATTGACTCAGGAGCAAACCAACATATTACTTCAAGTACTAATAATATGACAAATGTTATTGATATTTCAGAACTAAATATAACAGTTGGTCACCCAAATGGTACAACTGCTAAGATAAGAAAGGTTGGAAATCTGAAATTGACTAACAACATAGTACTTTTTGGTGTGTTGGTTATACCTGAGTATTGTGTTAGCCTGTTTTCTGTTAATAAGCTAGTCAGGGACAGTAAATTGCATGTTGGTTTTGATGAATAAGACTGTATCATTCAGGATTTAAAAAGAGAGAATATTCTGGGGACTGGTAGTGAGGCTGGAGGCCTCTATGTGTTTAATACTGAATGTAAGACCTAAAATTTTAAAAGTAATAACATTTTCTTATGTTTTAATGTTTCTAAAGGCATTTGGCATAACAGACTTGGTCATCCTTCAGACCAAGTCCTGTCTGTTCTAAAAAATAGGCTGAGTATAGGTAAACCAACTCATGTCATGCCTTGTGAAGTTTGTCACCATGCCAATCAAGTGAGAGAACCATTTCCCCTAAATGAACATAAGTCTGACTCATTAGGGAGTCTTATTCACCTTGACCTTTGGGGACCCTATAAAGTCACAACTAGAGATGGATTTAGGTACTTTTTAACTGTGGTTGATGACTATTCTAGGGTAGTGTGGGTTTATTTACTAAAAGACAAAGATGAAGTGTATGATCACTTTGTTAGTTTTGTTAAACTAATTGCTACTCAGTTTTCTAAAATGATAAAATTTATAAGGTCTGACAATGGAACAGAATTTGTTAATAATAGAATGACAAAATTTTTAACTAATAGTGGTATAATCCATCAAACTAGTTGTGCTTATACCCCTCAGCAAAATAGGGTTGCTGAGAGGAAACACAGACATCTACTAAATGTAGCCAGAAGTCTGATGTTTCAGGGGGGAATACCTTTATGCTTTTGGTCTGAATGCATTCTAACTGCCACATATTTGATCAACAGGCTACCCTCTTCAGTGTTAAATGGATAATCACCTTTCTTTAAATTGTATGGTAGGGAACCATCTCTCTCTCACCTAAGAAGCTTTGGCTGTCTGTGTTTTAGTAAAATTTTGAATGAAAATGATAAATTTTCTCAAAGATCAGAAAAATGTGTCCTAATTGGATTTTCAAGTGTAAAAAAGGCCTACAAACTATTCAGTCTTGAAAACAGAAGTATGTTTTATTCCAGGGATGTCAAGTTTTATGAAACAATCTTTCCTTATAAAATGAGTTTAGAAAAAGATAAGTGTCTTGTTAAAGATGAGTCTGAGTTAAAAGTGTTTTCTGAAAATGATGATTTAACTAGTCATAAAACCTTTTTTGATGATTTTCAAACTGATAGTCAAGCTTCAAGTCTCAATGATGATGGGGGAGAGCCATCTAGTAGCAACATTGGTTCTGAATCTGAATCAGATGATACTGCATGGGAGCAGTCATTTGATGATGATCAAGGATCAATGCAGATAGGTGAAGAAGACTTATCTGAGGGCAATGTTTGTAAAAAATTTGATGTTC
Source organism: Tanacetum coccineum (assembly GCA_026074375.1). Classification (NCBI taxonomy): domain Eukaryota; kingdom Viridiplantae; phylum Streptophyta; class Magnoliopsida; order Asterales; family Asteraceae; genus Tanacetum; species Tanacetum coccineum. The sequence goes on along the minus strand of BQNB010028400.1, from coordinate 16,268 downwards.
CCACAAATCTGTTTAACATTGAGGAGAGTAACATCGGGGAAAGCAAACCCTTAGAAGGTTTAGTAGGCAGTCAAAATTGCCCCCTAAACTAAATGACTATATGCTTAACAGCAAGGTTAGATATGGTCTTGACAAATTTGCTAATCATACCTGGCTATCTGTTGAAAACTGTGGATTTATTGCCAATATTAATATGTCCTTTGAACCCAAGTCTTATAAGGAGGCTGTTCTTGATAAGAATTGGGTTCAGGCCATGAATGATGAGATTGAGGCTCTACATGAAAATAATTCTTGGGATCTTGTTGAATTGCCTAAGAATAGGAAAGCCACAGGATCTAAATGGGTTTATAAAATAAAACACACGTCAACAGGAGAAATTGATAGATACAAAGACAGGTTAGTTGCCAAAGGGTTTAACCAGAGAGAAGGTATAGACTATGAAGAGACCTTTAGTCTTGTTGTTAAAATGGGGACTGTTAGGTGTTTGATTAGTTTGGCTATTCAAAAGGGTTGGTGCTTGTTTCAATTGGATGTTAACAATGCCTTTCTGTATGGTAATCTAGATGAAGATGTGTACATGTTGCCACCACCAGGATACTTTGATAAAAATGAAACAAAAGTTTGCAAACTAAAAAGGTCTTTATATGGTCTCAAATAGGCTCCCAGACAATGGAATAATAGATTGTCTGAGGCCTTAATTGAAAATGATTTCAAACAGAGTGGACATGGTCATTCTTTATATACAAAAGAATTCGATGGTAACTTTGTTGCTCTTTTAGTCTATGTTGATGATATTGTGTTAACTAGCAATAATATTAATGAAATCAACAAAGTTAAAACTTTTTGAAAAGTAAGATCAAGATTAAAGATCTTGGTAATATTTCCTTGGTATTGAGGTTCTAAAAACTGAGAAAGGTGGATTGTGTTTGTCTCAAAGAAAATACTGCCTGGAATTATTGCATAATTATGGATTGTTGGCATGTAAGCCTGTCTTAACACCTTTGCCTGAAAATATAATCTTAGCCCATAAAGAATCTGAGGATGATAAGTTCCTTATAAACATTACAAGTTATCAGAGACTTGTAGGAAAGCTTATATATTTGACTCTGACTAGGCCTGATATTTCATACTTTGTGCACTGTCTTAGTCAGCACATGCAAGCTCCCTTACAGTCTCACATGGACCTTGGCTTAAGGGTTCTGAGGTACCTTAATGGTGCTCCAGGATCTGGTGTAAATTATGAGAAGTCTGAACATATGTCATTAAAGGTGTATGCTGATTCTGATTCGGCTAAGTGTCCTGTGACTAGAAGATCAGTCTCAGGATACTGTGTGTTCTTTAATGGTTGCATGGTTACATGGAAAAGCAAAAAGCAAGCTACCTTGTCCAAATCTTATGCTGAAGCAGAATATAGGTCAATGGCAGCTGCTACATGTGAATTAATGTGGGTAGTGAATATTCTAAAGGATTTAAAAGTAACAAACTTTCTTCCTGCTGAACTATTCTGTGATAACAGTGCAGCAATACAGATTGCTGCTAACCCAGTAATTAGGGGTGTGCACGGTTCGGTTTGGGTCGGTTTTTGGCCAAAACCGAAACCGAAACCGAATGTTCGGTTTTTTGTGTGACCATAACCGAAACCGGTCGGTTTTTCTCGGTTCGGTTTCTCGGTTTCAATCGGTTTCTCGGTTTTTCGGTTTCTTCCTATTATATAAAATAAAATTTGCCTAAAGGAGCCCAGTATTTTTAAATCTTAAAAAGGCCCAATAATATTTTCCATTATAGAAAATAAACTTTGACATTCAGTATTTTCAAATATTCTAGTAAACCGGTTATATATTCAGGCCCAATAATTTTAAAAAGCAGCTCATTAGTCCATTAGGAGCTCAATATTATGTATAATGGATTACTAGAAGATTTGAAAAAAAAATGTATAATGGATTGGTTTGGTTCGGTTCGGTTTTTATGTCAAAACCGAAACCGAACCGAAAGTTCGGTTTTTGAAAAAATAAAAAACCAAACCGCCGGTTTCTAGTTCGGTTTTGGTTTTTTGGGTTGGTTTTTTCGGTTTTCGGTCGGTTTCGGTTTTTTCGGTTTTTTTTGCTCACCCCTATTGTAAATTACAAGTTATGATGCTAATACTACTTATAAGAGCTAATTGTGTACTTACTTTTCCTCCCTTATTTCCTAATTTTGTATCTCAAGGTTTTACTTAAGTCATATACCCGAAGGCTCTTTAAGACTTTTGTTTCGATACTTATTAATTCAGAAAATAAAGTGTAATGGTTAAGAACGCAATAATTAGCTCCTAGCCCTTCTCAAAAGATCAAATGCAATCGAGAATAAAGTCCATATCGAGGCGACCTAAATTTGGCTTTTTATTAGGCTACTTAAGCAAGGCACCATTCATGTCATATACCCTAAGGCTCTTTAAGACAAGAATGATTTTGTTTCGATACTTATTAATTCAGAAAATAAAGTGTATGGTAAAGAACGCAATAATTAGCTCCTA
>BQNB010028399.1:0-56686 GCA_026074375.1 Tanacetum coccineum | reverse complement strand
ATGCCACTTTATTATATAAACATATCCAAGTAGTCAGAAGAGGATTAGCCTCTCATGACAACTAAGTTCATGACAACATGAATGGAGAGAGTAATAAGAGACATACAATATTCGGTTAGATCACGTATTACATAAGTGTCACAAGTAACCCAATTACAATTAACCAAAAATTATATTAAACTCTTATTCGATCCAAATAAACCATGCTCCTTAGTGTTCTTCGACTAGTAAAATACTTCTCAACACCTCGAAGAAATTCGTGATTTTATTGTAATAGTTATTGTTCAAATGACTGTGATGTGGCCTCTATTTATAGGTTGACTTCGTGGCGAAGTACGGCATACTTCTAGGGAAGTGCGGCATAATTTTAGTATTCTTGGTGCCAAAGGTTAATAAATGCAAGGGAACTACGCTGCACATGTTTGGGAAGACCAGCGCACTTTGCTTAGACGAGGGGTTGACTTTCTTTGACTATTGGGTAGAAGTGCGGCGTACAATCTGAGAAAACCGTCGCACTTAGGTTTGGACTTACATTTATTTTTGTTTTCTTTATTTAGTTTGAACTTATTTTGACATAAACACTTATATCTTTTGCTTCTTAGCTCGAACAATCTTCAAGTGAACCTACACATATTTCATGCTATTAAGTATCAAAAGTTCACGAGAAATGCTAACAATATATGCAATAACGGCACTGAAAATATATATAATTAAGACGTTATCAAATCCCTCCACACTTAGCTATTTCTTTCCCTCAAGCAATGAAAGCGATAAAACAAGTTACATTTATTGTGTACGTGAAGATAAAATCAATTAGATAATTTTGACAAATGTTTATCATGTTTATAACTTTTCAGGGATAGACATTTACCGAAAGCACCTCACAAAAGGGATATATATTTAAATTCACACAAAGTTACTCGATAGGGATTCTGTTTATGAGATCTATCAATTTGCAAAGATATAATCTAGATGTCTACCATATGCTTGTACAAGACACATAAACATGAACGATGGGGCGTGAGCACCAGACAAAATCTCAAAGAGGCAAAATGCGGGATTATGATGCGGGTTTTAGATTGGATGAAACACGGGAATAAGAGTGATTACATATGTCGAGCCAAAGCCTTATTATCACTAAATAACATACTTTATTTTAAACATTTTTCTTTCTTTCTTTCATTTTATTTTATTTTTTCAAACACCAAATAACATTGACTGCGTTGGGCATAAAGCTTAAGGTTTAGCATAATGTACTTGGGAATTTTTAGCACTAGAAGTGAGTGTTGTAGTGGTTATATAGACTTAACGGGTTCATTTAGGGATTAAATTATCTTTTATCATGCAAAATTGTCTATAAATTAACCTTATCGCGGTCTAGTAAATGATGATCAAGCACAAGTTCTAGAGCTACTTAAATTACCGGCACCCTTATAAAATACGCAACAAGTATGCAAAATTGCCTATTTGACTCCTCCTCAACACTTAAGTTGAACATTGCCCTCAAGTAAAAACTGATAATAATAAGAATAGGGAAAATTAAATACGAAGAGAAACGAGACTTCCCAAGGCATAAGAAAGATAATAGCAGCAATAACGTTATCCATCAGTGAGCATATTTTTCCTACCTACAGATAAACAAACAAGACATACAAAAAGAAAATATTTGGGGGTTTTCATTTTTGTAAGATTTTTTTATGTGTTAATATATTTTACTATTATATGATTCTCCTGCACACTTAAGTTGAAAGGAGAGAGAGCACATGTTACCTCTCGAGAAGCGCTTAATTTATAGAATCATTAGCTAGACTTAATCTCTAGTGTTTCATTCTTTAGGGAAGAAGGGTGTGAGTTATTTCCTTCGATCATTGTAACTTTCTTCTTCATGGTATAGCTTGAGTCTGTGGCCATTAACAATAAAGGTTTTGCCATCTTTCCAGTTCAACATATCCGGATGGATATTGATGTTTCGTAGTATATGGTCCACGCCATCAGGATCTAAGTTTTAGCTGTTTAAATTTGTATTTTTAGTGAAAGAACAGCACTTTATTTCCTTTTTTAAAGTATTTTCCAACTTTTAATTTTCGGTCGTGCTAGACTTTGGTTCTTGATTTATATAGACGAGAGTTCTCGTAAACCTGAAGGCGGAGTTCGTCTACTTTATGCAGTTGAATATTCTTTTCTCATCAGCTGCGATGAGATTAGGGTTGCAATTTCTAAGTGGCCAGTATGCACGAAGTTCAATTTCAAATGGCAAGTGGAAATTTTTGCCATATAGGAGTTTATAAGGTGTAGTTCCGATTAGTGTTTTGTAAGCGATTCTGAAAGCCCATAGAGCATTGTCAAGTTTTCTTGACCAAACAGCGAGATTGTCTTTCACTGTTTTTTCAAGGATTCTTTTAAGGGCTCTGTTTGTATTCTTAGCTTGTTTGCTCGTTTGAGGGTGGTATGATGTAGAAAATCGGTGAGTTATTCAGTATCTTTTCATTACTTTTTCCATTAGTTTATTACAGAAGTGAGTTCCTCTATCGCTTATAAGAGCTTTCGGCATTCCAAAGCGAAAAAATAGTTTCTTTAGAAAGGAGATAATGACTCTAGCGTCATTTGTCGGTAGAGCTTGGGCTTTAGCCCACTTGGATACATAATCCACAACGACTAAAATGTATTCAAAATTGTACGATTTTGGGAATGGTCCCATGAAATCTATACCTCATATGTCAAATACGTCACATACCTTGATGCTATTTAATGGCATTTCATCTCTCTTGGAGATATTTCCAGTCTTTTGACATGCGTCGCATAGGCAAACTTGAGTATGGGATTCTTTTATTATTGTAGGCTAATAGAATCCGGAATTGAAAACTTTTTTAGCAATTGTTGTTAGTTGATGCGGTCATCGTAGGACTTCTACACGAAGTTTTACAACTCCCTAGGCAGAGCACCTAATCGTTGTAGTAGTAGTATAGGCAAGACTTGGGGGTTGTTATCGTTCACTCGGGGAATAGGTTGGGAAGGCTTGATCACGGTCTAACAAAATTCTAAGGGTTGAGAGAAGATTATTTTTGTATTTTTGTGTTTATAGGAAAGCAGATAAATCATATATTTGAGAGATTGGTTTGGTTTTAGCTAATAAACTAAATAACAACTACGCTAATGGTTATAACAATATAAAAAAAGATTGTGTTTATTTAATCATGCATTACTCCCTAGATTGCTTCTCCTAGTGTTGTTGCTTTGTCACACTTGTAAGGTAGTATGAAGACTATTACAAGGCCCCTAAGAGTATATTAAATGCATGTGAAATATATTAAGAGTGGATCAACCATATAAGGGGCAAGGTAGTATGAAGACTGTTACCCGATAGTATCCTTTCTACACAATTATGTTTTCCTAGACATATCAATAGCGATACAGACAAAAGCTGGTTTCCTAAGACCTAACATGCATATCCATCACAAGAAGCAACACCACTAAGATCTACATTCTAGGTTTCATACAATCATAAATAAACATAATAGGAGGCTTAGCCAAGCATGTTATAGATTAAGCAAAAACAGATAAGAATCACACAACAACTGCTAAATGAACTAGGGTTCGTACCCTCTTTTTATGCTAAAGTTACACATGTAAAACCCTAAAATCGAATTTGTATATATAGGAAAATCGCTACGATGGCGTTGCTTTTTAATTGTGACGCCGTCGTGACAATAATATTCTAGATAATAGGCTGGATCATACGGACTGACGTCGTCTTGATATCTTGTGACGCCGTTGTGGTAGGATTTGTGATGGCGTCACGTGTAATCTGTGACGCCGTCTCCAGCTTCTGAGGAGAAATTTGATGACATCAAATAAAGTCTATTTTATAGCATTATTTATCTCATGTTATTAATCTCGTTTTGTATAGTTATTGCAAAGAATTGTTACTTAATCGTTTATATTTGAGAATTGCAGTAATTGGTGAAAGATAACAAAAGGCGCGCATTATGGAGCTTAAATGAAGATATTTTAAAGATTACTATTCTGATGACCAATACACCGTATCCATCAAGGAAGATACGACATATCCGTGCCTGCACTCACCAAAGACCACATAGGATGAAGCTCAATACGCCGTATTAAATATATGGAATAAATATAATATTCTGGAAGATGTCAAGCATGGTCCCTACTCCAAGAAATCCCTAATACGCCATATCCAACTCCTTGGATACGCCGTATCGAACCGACTTCCAGACCTTATAAATAGAAGGCTCAAAAATGATTTTTAAGGGTGCTAAATCATATTCTCGATACCTAAACCACAAAAGTCAATTTTCAGAGGAGAAAAAGAGCAAAAGATGTCGAGCAACGTAATCAATTCGATAGGAGACAACGTGTAATTCTATAAACTTTAGTAATCATTCAGTTTTTGGTATCATTCATTAACTCGGTTAGTTTACCTTGGCTAAATAATTGCTCTTGTATTTATTATGACGTTTAAAGGCTAATACCTTCAGGTATTAGCCATTATTTTAAAGATCTGAATTTTTGGTATTTGTTTATCTCGATTTCTTAATTTATCGTTGTATGGTTGTTTATGTTTACCAATTTATACTTGTTTACGCGCTTTTGTATGCGACCTATCATTCAACTGGATCTAGTGACACGGACCAAGTAGATCTAGAGTCCAGGATAACTCTCTATATAGTAATTTATACATCTAGAATCATAGTTACATAAATATTGTCCTTCTTAGTCTGTGTCTAGGATACGCTTTGGCCTTAACTAGTTAATTCGATATTGCCGATGGTTTATTGATTGTGTTGACTAGCAGGTGACCTAGATAATTCAACAAGTAACGTTCTGATTCTATTGGATAGTTGGACAAGTGGACTACTAGAGTATAAATTGCCAATAAGCGGTAAGTGGGTAAAGTCTCTATGAGCTAGGGTTTAATAAGATCACCATTGCTTTAATCCTTAAGATAGATTATAATCAGCAAATAAGGATGCTTTATGCGGATGCTTTAATCATGACATAATTATTATGTCTAGGTCTTAGGATGATGTAACGCCTAAGTCTTAAGAATGATATGCCACCTCGAGAGAAGAAATCATTGCACTTAATAAACAAACCAACTTTCTAATCGAATTAATAATGGTTAATATAGTTTTCTTATATAAGGTTCGACCGCTCTTTTATCCTTTGTTAATTAGCTCGCGTGAGTTAAAGTGCCTTGAATTGATTATAGTCACCAACCAAACCGTACCAGTCTCTCAGGCTGAAGACCCCCCTTTTCTGTTAGAATTAGGATATTAGACTAACATAGGTTTAGAATATAGTAGAATTAACATAGATTAGATAACCAAGATATTAATTAAATTGATAGATTTAAACTTGCTTCAAGTATTCGATACCCTACTTACCACGAAACTACTACCGATTAGGTACACTGCCCGTTAAAGTGTTGTTTTTGGTTTAGTCGGTAAAATACAAATTTTTGAAACTTGAATCAATAAATTATACACCACACAACGACACATCAAAATTCTTGAGCAATGTTGGTGTAGGTCCGTAGTCTCGTCCGTTTCTTCTCCAAATGAGCCCAAGTTATGTGTATTTCCTCCAAATGCCTTCCAAATGCTAAATACCTAAAAAGGAATGATTAAGTACCTATTTTGGGCATAAATGCATGATTTAGGGGGTTAAACGACCCTGAAAAAGTGTATAAAATGACACATCATCAAATACCCCTACACTTGGGATTTACATGTCCTCAAGAAAATGGGCTTTTATATCTAGACAATAACAATATGAGGGGTCATTTTACCTACTCTTTAAAAGTATTTTAGAACACAACCTTCTAGACCTTGTAATTAACAGCACAAAAAGTATATACTAGCACCTCACATAAGTGTTTGGGATTCTCTCTTTTACTCGGGTGTATAATAAATTATAACATAAGGGGGAAACGGAAAATCAACACTCATTACCTGTCATAGCATATAAATTACCATAGGCTTGGTAAAGGATCAAACCTCCACCGCTAGGTGCAAGTATTATTCATTACTATCTAAGAGGTCTTTTAAAGGGTTGTGGGGTGTAGGTGTAAGATAACATATAATGGAAACGGAAACGGATGGGATACATTTGGGTGGCTTTGGGTGAATTTAGAGTGGAAGGGTTAGCTAATTATTTACACGAATTTTGGGTGGCTTTGGGTGAATTTGGAGTGGAAGGGTTAGCTAATTATTTACACGAATACACGCTGGTTTGGTTGCTAAGCCAAGACTCGGACGAAGATATACAAACTCTACACAACTCTACATCAATCTCTTTCTTTTTCTTTTCTCATTTTTTTAATAACATAATACATCACATGGGGTTTATAATACGTACCCCTACACTTGAGCTTTTACATGCTCGATATTTACAATCTAACTAATGACCCGATTTGTGGTGGATCAAAATAACATGGAGATCATTTGACAAACATATGGGGGTATTGACTTCAATTTTCTTCCTTATTCTTCTCCAAAATAAATACTAATATGAATCCCAATCGTCCTAAAACTGTATTTACAAGGATAAGGACTTAGCAACCGTGTACTCAATAATTAACTTAGGTTAAACACAATAATATACTAAAGGTGAATACATACAAGGTGGGCTAAGGCGATTTGGGTGTAACGATTCGTTTAAGGGTTAACAATGCTCTTCATTAATGATCTGGAATCCACTAGGAAATTATGAGAACCGTGAAAAAGGATAGGCTCGAAGGGTTGTACTAGGGGTATCCTGCACTAATAATGAGTGCATGGCAAGGGTGTAGGATAGTTATATGATCGGTGTGACTATCATACCAATTATAGGTTTAAAATTAGGTTAATCCTATGCGGTCTCAGAATGCATCACAATAACAAGTTCTAGAATTTAATATGCTACCGGTACACTCATATAATTTAATACCGATCACAATGCTCTAGAAAAGGTGACCAAGACCACACGTACACATCCGTAATAACAGAATAGACACATGTGACTACTCACTCTTTTAACTTGAGAAAGCTAAAGGTATAAACTATCTTGGGAATCAATAATAGATACCCGAATTCCTAAAGATCTAAAGGCGAACCTCACATTTTTAGGGTGGAATTCTGAGGGTTATTATGCTAGTCATATAAATTCCTATCCATGAGAAGCTATTAACACTCAGTTTTCGTCGGTATGTGTTATAAAAAATTTTAAATTTGGGTAAAAATTGCCTCTTATGCTATGTTTTGGTATATTACCGATCATTTCAAGGACAAAGCAAATGGCAAATGAAAGAATAGTTTCTAAGGCTTATTTTCTCCCTACACTTAAGTTGAACATTGTCCCCAATGTTATATAGAAGTACCCATAAAAACGAATGAAGGGAAAAGAAAACAAGGAAAAGAAACTAGTACTCCCCTAGTTTGCTCAATAATGGAGAAGAAACATGAGAAAACTGGTTAAATCGTCCTCCAATAATCATCCAATGAAACTTCCTAAGAACTTCCAAGCTTCTTCTCGTTAAATATAAACTGTAATCAAAGACAAAAACAACTATACCAAGCATAAAATGTGCGATAAAATAATTTACAATGTGAATTTAGGGTTTGACTCGATAAAGAAGTAAGGATAGGATGAGAGAATTGTTAATCTCATAGGTTTTGCAGGTTTATAACAGAAGAGTGCATATTTTAAATGTTATGCAAGTTTTGTTTTCAAAAATAATTAAAAACTTTAAGTTTTCTGGACCTGGGCGTTTGACGCCGTTAGGAAAATCCTGACCCCGTCATAGGTGTCGTGGTGACGGCGTCGCGTGTAAATCGTGACGCCGTCTCCACGTTCTGTGAAAAAAATGTTTTTTTTGATGAAAAATTTCCTACACTTGATTCCATAAGTTAATTCCTGTATAAATGGCTGCATAAAACCTGAGTTTTGACAATTCAATCATATGACTCGAAACTGACGAGAATTAATCTAAACAATTTATTTTGCATGTTTGAATTTGGTTCTAAAAACTGGATAATTCCCCTACACTTATTACTTACAAAATACATTTGATTGAAATTAAGACGAGGTTAAAGACAAACAAAGCATGATTACAATATAGTTCAAACATAATAAAACAAACTATAAAGAATTAAAACACACATGACACTCCTAATTTGCAGGAAAAGTAAATTGGGTTGCCTTCCAAGAAGCGCTTTTCTTTATTAACGAGTCTTGTAGCTAGACTTGAAGTCACACGTCCTTACGTGACTTCATGAATGCTCACGTGTCCCCGAATGAGCCATTCTTTTATACTTTCATCCACTTGGTATTCAGGACCTAGGTTTAAGCAATTTTTGTACATGAATTTATTCTTTTCATAAGCATTCTAAATCCCGTTAGTTAGATCTATTTGATTTAGCAATAGGATGGGTGGGATCTTACTCCATGACACGTGCCCCCAATGTTTAAACCTAGGTATGGTGTGTGGCATTTGGAATGTGTAACTATTAAATATCCTATTAAAAGACATTAATCCCTTAGTGCAATCATATTCGAGTTTAGTGATTTTCATAAAGGGTTTACCCATTACAACTTTAGCCTTATTTATCTGAATAATTTCTCCTATGTCTTCCAATACCACAAATTCCGTGATGTAGGTAAAGCTTCCTACAAACACGTAGACATCCCTGACAATGGAAACTAAGTTTTTTCTGTACTTTCTAATCCTTCTGCCATTATAGTGTTGTAGGCTTTATGCGTAATAATGTTCATTGGTAAGAAGGGGTTAAAGTAAGCAGCAGACTTCCTAAATCTAATCATACATTAGAATGTTAAGTCATCCCCATCAAAACTATTGGTTGCCTTTTCTCAGCGTAGCATTCCAACATTTTCGTACTTAATCAATTCATTAAGCACTTCACTGTCATCCGAATCATTACCTGAATGAGGAAAGGGAGAAACAAGAGGCGTGTCAACCGATTCATCATCGAACTCAAGGTCATTCATATAAGTCTCATTAGGTTGGTTGGCGAAGTTATTAAGGAATCATTAAATGCTCTCTTAGTGAGAGTCAACAAAGGCCGAAATTCTTTGTAGCTCATAGAGCTCTTGGACGGCTTGTGCGCGCAGCGCAGCTGGTAGGACAGGGCGGTTACTTGTTGGTGGTGGATCGCGTTCTCCATGATGAAGAATGGAATAGTCAATGAAAATTATGAACACACACACAAAGAAAAGATAGACTACAAGAAAGCTAATATGCAGAAATTAAATCTTACTTGAAAGGATTCAAGCAATTAGATCTAAGCTAAACTATGATCAGAACCTAACTATTCCCCCAAAAACTTAATGCGGTCGTTGTAGGACTTCTACACGAAGTTTTACAACTCCTTAGGCAGAGCACCTAATCATCGTAATAGTAGTATAGGCAAGACTCGGGGGGTTGTTATCATTTACTCGGGGAATAGGTTGGGAAGGCTTGATCACGATCTAATAGAATTCTAATGGTTGAGAGAAGATTATTTTTATATTTTTGTGTTTATAGGAAAGCAGATAAATCATGTTGGGATTTAAAGTCATCTTAATGCTGTTTGTTACTGCTGCTCAAGATCAAGTTAGTACTGCTAGTATAAGGTTAGTACTGCTAATAAATATTAAGACTGCTTAGAGTTAATACTGCTGGAAGTTAAGACTTCTAGTGAAGAAGTCAATGTTGTTAGTTGAAGTTACTACTGCTTAGGAAATTTAAGGAAAATATTCTAAGTTGTTACTACTATTAGAGTAAAGTTACTACTGCTAGAGTAAAGTTACTACTGCTAGAATATTAATGCTGCTGGTGTATAAGTTACTACTGCTGAAAGAGTTTCAACTTTTAGAGAAAGGATAAAGACAGAAGAAAGGATAAAGATTATTTAAAGATCAAGATTACTTACGTGATAGTTATTTATAGAATAGATCATAGAGGATATTCTAAGTCTTAGGAATATATTGTAAGCCCATTAGGACTCCTTGGTGTATAAAAGATGTCCTAGGTCATTGAGGTAGATGTGAGTCAGTTAATATACATTGTCATCTAGAATTCGTAGCTTCAAGGTTTTGTAACCCTAATACTAGTTAGAGTATTCGTATTAATATATTGAAGCGTTGTTTGTTAATCCGTGTGTTCATTAGAATTACTGTTCTCTTGCATATTCTTCTTATTGATCAAAGATTAGATTCCACATAATCTTTGATATATTTTACAAAGTTTCTACCATAGTTGTGTAGGATTTATCTTGCATAACTAATGTTAGCCGTGTATTTATTAAAGTGATGGTCATTAAATATTTCTGAGCCTTGTATAAGTAAAACGTAGTTTACGGGAATTTAGTTAAGCTAGTTGGGCCTAGTTGTCGGGCTCAAGCCCATTTGTATTAAGAACCGGCCCAACACAAAGCCCACAAGAATAGTCAACTCTTGTAACTATATAAAGCCCTCTCCAAGTGTGGACAGGGTGTTGCTTCTCATTTTTCTTTTATGAACAAGTAACCATTTTTTCTTTTTTACTTTCTCTCTCTAAAATCTATTTTCCTTATTTTTGTGTTTGAGGTGATGAAATGATATCCCAACAAGTAGTATCAAGAGCCAAGGTTGGGTGTTGTGATTTGGTTGTGGTAATTTTTTTTTAATCTTATCATTCGGTACTTTTGTTTGCTTCATCTCGTTATAACAGTCAAATTTTTCTAGTTTTTCTATTACTCTCGTAGCTAGTAAACACAAGACCGTGTTCTTTTCGTTTGGTCCGAACGAGTGAAAAAACTCAACAATCGATCGAGAGGAAACCTTGTTCAACCGATCGGGTGAAAAAACTGTTGCACCGAACGAGTGAACTTGTGAAGGATCGAACGAGTTCCTCTATATAGGATCGAACGAGAGCAATCTCTTTGAAGGATCGAACGAGGGGAATTCTTCAAGGACCGAACGAGGAGAATTCTTCAAGGATCGAACGAGGAGAATCCTTCGAGGATCGAACGAGTAGTGTGTTTGGATCGATCAAGAGAACCGATCTAGCGAGGATCGAACTAGCGTCGATCGAACTAGCGACGACCGATCTAGCGAGGACCGATCTAGCATTCGACCGAATTAGCGAAGGACCGAACTAGCGAAGGACCGAACGAGCGAAACTCTTCAAGGACCGAACTAGAATTTTCTTTTAAGGACCGATCGAGTGAACCGAACGAGAAGACCGAACTAGCGACGGACCGAATTAGCGAAGGACCGAACGAGCAGAGGACCGAACTAGTCAAATTTTTTTACGGTTTTGTCTTGATTTTGTAAAATCCCGCGAAAGATTCGATTCTTTTCTCGGTTTTAATCTAAGATTTGTAAAATCCCGTGAAATAGTTTTCCACCACAACAACAAATCTCTTTACCCACTAAAGATCCTTGTTTATCATTTTACAGAGAGCAGGAACAAGAAAGCTCTAAAAAGTAAAAGTTGGAAGAAGACAAAGAGTCTGAAGAGCTTAAGCAATGTTTGGAAATAATTACAGATGATGGAGATGATGTAACTATTAATGCTACACCTTTATCTACTAAATCTCTAACCATTGTTGACTACAAGATCTACAAAGAAGGAAAGAAAAGCTATTTCTAAATTATCAGAGCAGATGGTAAGACTCAGATGTATTTAACTTTTGGAAAGATGCTTAAAAACTTTGACAGAGAAGACTTGGAAGTTCTTTAGAGTATAGTCAAAGCAAGATTTAAGAAGACAGAGCCAGTGAATTACATGGATAATTTCTTACTTCTTAATTTAAAGACCATGTTTGAACATCATGTTGAAGATAATGTATGGAAGAATCAACAAGGATTAGTTAAAGTACTGAACTGTAAGCTTTATGATTCTTATAGAGTTTATTGTGTAACAATGCAGAACATGCTATTTTATCTGTTGGTTGAGAAGATCTATCCACTTACAAATCACACACTACATCAGATGTTCAATGATGTGAAGCTTCAAGTTGATTATGAGTGTGAAATGGCATTTGAGCTTCTTTGATTGGTCAAGAAATAGCTTAAGGAAGGCTATGTACCTGAATGAAGTATTTAGAAGCATCCTCCTAGTGATTAATGAAGTTTTCAATGAAGAAACTTGAGATTTTGAAGAAGAATATCAAGTTTAGGGGAGGATTGTTGGGATTAAAAGCCTTCTTGAAGTTACTGCTGCTAAGGTTTGTGTTACTGTTGCTAAGAAAAAGTTAGTGTTGTTCATTAACTTTAATGAAAAATATGCTAAGTAGTTAGTGCTGCTAGTATAAAGTTAATACTGCTAGTTCACAGTTACCACTGTTAGTATATATTAGTACTGCTAGTGTAAAGTTAGTACAGCTGGTGAAGATTGAAGAAAATATTCTAAGTAGTTACTACTGCTTGTACACAGTTAATGCTGCTGGTGTATAAGTTACTACTGTTGGTGCTAAGTTAATGCTGCTAGTACAAAAGTTACACTGCAAAGGATTAAGTTGCTGAAAGAGTTTCTACTGTCAGAAGAGAATGAATAAAGACAGAAGAAAGGATAAAGATTGATTGGAGATCAAGATTACTTACGTGATAAGTATTAGTTATTTATAGAATAGATCATAGAGAATATTCTAAGTTTTAGGAATATACTGTAAATCGACTAGGACTCCTTGGTGTATAAAAGGAGGTCCTAGGGCATACAGTTTGATATAATCCAAATCTAGAAAAATATACAAAGTCGTACAGTTCATAGCTTCAAGGTTTTGTAACCCTAATACTAGGAGAGTTTTCATATTATTTGTAATAATAACATTGGAGCTTTTATTGTTAAATTGTGTTATTGTGTTACTGTTTCATTAAGAATTCTTATAATATTAAAGATTATATTCCGCACAATCTTTAATACATTCACATAAAGTTTCTACTATAGTTGTGTTAGATTTATATAATATAACTAAACCTTAAACAAGCTTAAGGAATTCGATCTATTGAAGTGGGATACAACAAAAGGTATCCTACATCATGGGACAACGAAAATGAGTTTAAAGATACTCACTAAAAACAAAAGATTAAAAGCCACTAGAAATAGTTTAGAAAAAGAACTTAGTATTCTAAAAGAAAAAGTGTCTACTTCGAGAAAAAACAAGGGAGTTGATCTCGAATGTGTATAGTGTCATATGCTTAAAATTGAGAATGAAAAACTCAAAGAGAAAGCCATTAGATTAACTAAATTAAAAAAGAGTACACATTGTCTAAATGAAATGTTAAGTAATCAAAAACCCTCCAAAGAAAAATTAGGTTTAGGGTTTAATTCATTTGAAGCATCATCTAGTGGAACTAAGGAAATAAAATTTGTGAAAGCCCAGAAAAAGGCGTCTTCTGATGGAGGTTCCATAAATATGGGCGGCCCTCATATTGTACAGGCGACCCCTAAAGAAATTATGGGAACGCCAGTCATTACATCCGGATCTGAGAAAAGTGTGTCTTTTCAAAAATCTATTTTGGGACCTAGACCAAAACACATAATAGTAAACAAAACAATTTTATAAGCCATTGTCAAAACCCGGAGTCAGATTCTCAAGACCTAATATTAGATCAAAAACTCCACCACCTAGAAGAGTCAATAACAATTATCCTCGTCCTAAGACACCGCAACCAAAAAGGAATGTTGGTCGACAAAACCAACCTCATGGCTTTCCCGTAACTTGGAACAATTTCAAACGTCAAAGTTACATGCCATGAGAAATGTGTCTTCCATTTCCACATCCCAACCAATTGCATCAAATGCAAGGGATGTTTAGCACTAACAACTTTGGACCCATGAGATATTAGGGACCAAATGTTTAAGTTATTGTCTTATATAAATAGATATGCCTTGGAGTCGACTTGGAACCCGATGAGTAGATAAAAGATAGCAGGTGCTCTAAACACATGATGGGTAACTGAAAGCTCTTCTCAAGCTACAAGGCATACAACAGAGGTAATGTTAATTTTGGTAGCAATCTTTGCGGTAACATCATTGGCAAATGTACAATTTTAAATGACTATCTCAAAATAGATAATGTAGAACATGTAGATAACTTAAGATTTAACTTGCTAAGTGTAAGACAAATATGTGATAATAAGCGTTGGGTAACTTTCTCTGAACAAGATAGTGAAATTACTAAGGATGGTATGGTCATAGGTAGAGGCATTAGGAAGAAAGGCTTATATGTGATGAAATTAAGAAATAAGCTCAATAAGAACAAATTTGTCTAGCATTGATTGATGAAAAACTCAACATTGTTGGTTAGGAGATTAGGGCACGCCATTATGTGCGTCTCATTCAATCATTAGAATCAAAGGAAGAAGTTAGAAAACTTCCTAAGTTAAGTTTGATTCAACACTTATGTGGTGCTTGCAAAATGGAAAACAAGCTAGCTAGTCACCAAAGCTAAGAATATAGTTCATAGACTGATACTTAGAACTCCGTCATAGGGATCTCTTCCGGTCCATCCACCGTACCGAGTTACAGAGGAAAAACCATTTACACCTTAGTCATAGTAGATGACTACTCTAGGTATACTTGTGCTAGATTCCTTAAGGATAAAACTGAAGCCTTCGATCAATTCAAAATATTTAATAAGAAAATTCAAAACCAATTAGGATGTACAATAGTGTCAATAAGAACCGACCATGGTAGGGAATTTGATAATGAGGTGCAATTTGGAGAGTTTTTTAATGCCAATGGAATTACACATAACTTCTCGGCTCCACGCACTCCTCAATCAAATGGCGTGGTTGAAAGGAAAAATAGGACACTTTAAGAAATGAGTAGGACTATGTTAAACGAGCAATCATTACCACAAAAGTTTTGGTGTAACGCCGTAGATACTTCAACATACATTCTTAACCGAATCCTAATTAGAGCCATTCTAGGAAAAACACCTTATGAACTCTTGAGAGGTAGGAAACCTAATCTTGATTACTTTAGAGTGTTTGGAAGCAAGTGCTTTATTTTAACCACTAAAGGCTACCTTACCAAGTTTGACCCAAAGTCATACGAAGGTGTCTTTTTAGGTTACTCCCAAAATAGTAAAACCTACATCATTCTTAATAAACATACTAAGAAAGTCGAAGAATCACTCAACGTGACATTCGATGAAACTCCTCCACCCTCTAAGACATCACCCTTGGTGGATGACGACTTAGATGAAGAAGAAGCTATTAAGGTTACCGAAAAGAAAAACTTAGAAAATGCCATTGAGGATGAAACTTTAGAGATTGACGAAATAGTCAATATTAAGGAGTCTAGGAACCATCCATTATAAAATGTCATAGGAACCTTAACTAAAGAACCCTTAGGTCATAAGCCCAAAACCAAAGTAACTTCTTTTGTTTTATATCAACTATAGAACCTAAGAATGTGAATAAAGCCTTAACGGATGAAAGATGGATAGTCGCCATGCATGAAGAATTAAATCAATTCATTGCTAACGACATTTGGGAGTTAGTTCCACAACCTAGGAATATGACAATCATAGGAACTAAGTGGGCGTTTAGAAATAAGTTTAGACGAGAACGGTATTGTTTCTCGAAATAAGGCTAGGTTAGTTGCTCAAGGCTATAATCAACAAGAGGGCATCGATTATGATGAAACTTATGCCCTAGTTGCTAGACTTGAGTCAATTAGGATTCCTATTAGCTGTGTTGTGCTTTAGTTTTAAGATATTCTAAATGATGTAAAAAGTGCATTCCTGAACGGTTCTTATCAATGAGGAGGTATACGTGGCACAACCTCAGATTCATTGATTGAAAAAAACCAGATCATGTTTATAAACTAGAAAGCTTTATACGGTCTTAAACAAGCACCCAAAGCTTGGTATGATAGATTAAAAGCTTTTCTTATTAAACATGAATACAAAATGGGAATGGTAGATAACATACTTTTTACCAAGAAGAAAAGTTCAAACCTCATCATCGTTCAAATATATGTCGACGACATTATATTCGGCTTGACTTGTCAAGACATGTGTGATGAATTTGCCAAAATCATGCATGACGAGTTCGAGATGAGCATGATGGGTGAACTTAACTTCTTCCTTGGATTACAAATAGAAGATGGTATTTTCTTTAATCAATCTAAGTATATTAAAGAAATGCTTAAGAAATTTGGCTTAGAAGAATCTAAACCAATGAAAACCTCCAAGTCCTCTGATACTAAACTTACGAAAGACGAAGAGTGTGAGTCGGTAGATAGTACCAAGTATCGAGGCATGATAAGTAGTTTATTATACCTAACGGCAAGTAGGCCCGATATCATGTTTAGTGTCTGTCTTTGTGATATTTTCGAAGAGGCTCCCAAAACCTCTCACCTTAAAGCGGTTAAGCGTATCTTCTCATACATTAAGGCACTACGCACTTAGGATTATGGTATCCTAAGGGGACCGACATAGAAACCGTAGTATATGCCGACTCTGATCATGCAGGAGATTATGTGGACCGAAAGAGCACTAGCGGTATTTGTACGTTCGTGAGATGTTGTTTGACATCTTGGTTCTCGAAGAAACAAACCGCTCTTGCTATATCCACTACCGAAGCCGAATACGTAAGCGCCGAAAGGCATGTCAACAAGCACTATGGACGAAATAAGCTCTTATCGACTACGACGTTTAACTCGACGATGTCCCGATCATGCGGGACAATAAAGGTGCGATTGACCTTAGCAAAAACCAATGCAAACACTCTCGTATTAAACACATTGAGATTCGTCACCTGTTTCTTCGTGATAATGTCCTGAAAGGACATATCTCTATCAAAAAAGTGCCGTTCGTCGACAACATCGCCGACTTTCTTACGAAACCCCTTAAACGTGAATCGTTTAATTATCTTTGTCTTGGTTTAGGAATGATGAAACACGTTCCATAAATCGTGTTAGTCCGCTTTTTTTTCTTCTAGTCTCGATTCTAGTCCGCGTTCCATTCCGTGGTCTGACTCTATTTAACAAAACTTCACGAAAGCTTGAGTTAAATATTTTTAATTCGCGAAATGCCAATTAATTAGTCACCCTTCCTCATAAAGTCATGTCAAAATTTAAAAGTGCAAAAAAAACCCGTAATACGGGCGGCCCCCATATCTCAGGCGGCCCTAAACCATTTTCAGCGACCCCCTGATCGATATGGGACAACCACCAGCAGACATCAAATATTAACACTTAGTTAAAATTTTCAAAACACAAAACCAAACATACTCCTTCCCTGCTGGTGCGATGAATACGAAACCAAAACCACCATAGCTCAAAATCAACCACCAAAACACTAATTGAAGATCAAATCATCACTTATAATCATTCCTAATATCACAAAGATCATCAATTGTAAGTCATTTCATCTATTTTCTTTCAATTTAAGTCTAGGATTCATGATGAACACAAAAATTGAAATTGGAGATTTTCCATTTTTCTTTCAATTTTGTACAATTAAGACTACTAGGATATAATGTATAACTAATATGCTTCCCTTAGACATAGGATTTACATACACTAGTGAGTTTGTCGAAAAATTGATTTTGAACCAAAACCTCAATTTTATTTTCAAATCACTCACGTTAGGAACATAATAAAATTGTTGTTATGCATTGTTAATACAACTTAAAAACGTTTTTAAATACATGCATAATGATCTAATGAACAAAGGTCGAGATACATAATTCATATGAATACTTTGACATGTTTGGATGAGCAAAATCAAATTAAGGAGCGTTTGGGTTAACTCTTAGGATTTTATTTTTAGGTCGAGTTAATCATTACTCCACATTTGTCACATTTAGGCACACACTAGAAACATCGTGAATAAAATGTTACAAGTAAAAGACTATAAAACATGACCTTATTTTTTTCATTTTAGGTGACAATGCCTCGAATCACCGGATTAGATCACCAAAATACCTGTAACTACATTCCACTCATATCAAATGAATTCAATCAACCATTAAGAAACACCATTGCAAGCCTTGAAAAATGGTACTTTCATGAGGGTAGGGTTGTGAGTCAAAATTTTGAAAACATGAGTCATATCCGTGCTAAGTTTGGATTAATTGGTTTTGATTGTTTGTTGAACATAAACGAACAAATTGTTCCTTTTTTAGTTCTCAAGTTTTATAGTCAACTCACGTTTGACTATAACTCCGAGGGTCATTTTGTGGTCAACTTTGTCATACAAAGTAAGTCATTCTCTCTCACTCTCGATGAATTCGGTCAAATCTTGAAAATCCCTTTCAAAGGTCAAGTGTCACACACCGACATGTGGTTACTCGACTACTTGTCAATAAGTGCTCCAAGTAAAGGTCGTTACAAAACCACTCCTCACTCACCAATTGTCATTAAGTCTCTTATTCAAGTCCCTCGACAAGGTTAAGTCACTCGTACCAAAAACAAGAAACCCATTGTCGTAGATAAAAACAAAATTTTAACCCGTGAAATTCAACCTCATATGAAACCATGGGTTGATATCATTCGTGAAAATGTCATTTGTTTAGGAGGTCATCGGGATCATATCTCTACGTGTCTTTGTCATATGCTTTATTGCATTGAAACCTCCACTTCATATAATCTAGCATTTTCATTCTTAAACGAATGGAAAAGACTCAAAACAAACCTAAGGAACTCCTGCCTTATGGAATGATTTTGAACATGATTGTCAAACATGTCGGGGTCATCTTTCCCGAGTTAGCAATTGATCACTACATCTCAATTGATCGAGTCATGCATCCCCTCGCTCCTCATTATGAGCGAAAAATGTGATCAGATCATGGCAAGAAAAGGCCTCATGATTTAAATGCTAGCTCTTATTCCACCACTCTAAATCATCCATCCTCATCTCATCCATTGGATGACATTGTTGATGTAAATGATGAAGAATCGTTTCATTCTAATTCTTCTTCTCCTTCTCAAAATGTCTCTTCCTCGTCCAATGTTATCTTTAGAGTCCTTCAAAACCCTCCTCATGAAAGTCAACACTTGAACACCTACCTCTCCAAAACTTAAGCATTCAAACTCAACATCGAGATGATCACCGAAAAGGGTTAAGGTCATGTAACACCTCCATTTTTACAATATAGCAGCGGAAGCTAATCTGGGGTATTACTTCATAGTACAACAATCACAATCATAGAAAACAATCAAATGAGACCCGTTTTTAAAGATACGGTATCATTCATTTAAATCAAGAGTTTACAAAGGCGGTCCCAAAATCTGGAAACATAAAATGTGAATGATAACAAGTTTTAGCCATCTTTAAGTTCATGACACTCCATGCCATAAGTTGCTCAATTACCTAAGATAAACAAGTTTTAGCCATCTTTAAGTCCATGACACTCCATGGCACTGGAAGCTACTGAGGCAATAATATATCTGGATAGCATACATGTCTGGATAGCATACATTTAGAAAACACTTGTATTCATAGTTTAAGCATGTATCCCCCTTACGGGTTTATAAAATATAAGAGATTTGAAAGTGGCTATGAACTCTTAAGTCTTGAAAATGTATTCACTTTGTTATAAAATAAAATGGAGTAGTAAAGAGTTTGTAACAAGCATGTATTCCCCTCGCGGGTTTATAAAACATGTAAATAAGTAAAGGCGAGGTTATGAACTTCACTAAGTCTTCGAAAAGTAATCACATTGTTATAAGATAAACGAGTATGTAAAAGAGTTTGTAACAAGCATGTATCCCTCTCGCGGGTTTATAAAACATGTAAATAAGTAAAGGTGAGGTTATGAACTTCACTAAGTCTTTGAAAAGTAATCACATTGTTATAAGATAAACGAGTATGTAAAAGAGTTTGTAATAAGCATGTATCCCCCTCGTAGGTTTATAAAACATGTAAATAAGTAAATGCGAGGTTATGAACTTCACAATATCGGTTTTAAGTACTCGTGTATATTAAAAACAATTGAGCATGTATCCCCCTCGCGGGTTTATAAAGCTTGTAAATAAGTAAAAGCGAGGCTATGAACTTCACCTGATAGGTAGTTGTAATAAATATTCCAAAATGAAGCTGATGACCTTATCACAATCTTAACAGGGAAGGTTGATATAGCAAAATGATAGTAAACAACAACGTCATCCAACCTGAGTAAATATGTCAAGTCTTAGGAAGATTGTACTCTAGAACTTTGGTTCTAAGAGTTTAATATTGTTATAAGTTTGATTGGAGATTTTGGAATTATTGTATCACCGTTTGGGCCATCATAATTCAGAGGTCATTCAGTAAACGTTTGAGGAGCTAGGGCACTTTAAATCGTAAACCCAACAACTCAGTCAGAACGTAATACCAAGATGAAACCCCTTAATATGAAGCTCCCTAGTATTGTGGTACGATAAATATTCGGGACAGGATTTTTAAAAAGCACATTGATGATGAATTATATAATAGTTATAACATAATCGGTTTTAAGCGTTTTATTCAATAACTGGAAATGATAACCACGTCAAGCGTTAATTAAAGTTATGTCTAATAAGGATTTGAACACATTTTTATACTTTTTCAAAATGTTACATTTAAGACCCTTAAGAATGAAAAATGGCAAAATATACCCTTGGAGTTTTCACTTTTACAAGTTTGGTCCTTCTAGTTTAAAAGATGTACAAAGTAAACCTTGTACTTTGGAAAGTGACATAATAGACCCATATAGTTATAACTTTAATAAAATGACATTTTCAGTCCCTTTAGTTATAAGTTTTAGAAAGTTACGATATATACCCCTTGCATGGAATACTTTTGCAAAACAAGTCTAAAACGCCATGCAAGCTTATTTTAAGACTTCAAATGATATTTGCAGGTTATAGCTTATTAGTATAAGCTAAAATATAAAGGTTTAACGTAACGTAAGTTAAAAATAACAATTTGTTAAGCTAGAAATCAAAATGGGTCGTTTTAGGGTTAAATAACAAATACGCGTAGGTTTTTACTTCAAATTCCTTCAAGACTTGATAAAGTGGTTATAATAGCATTAGTTTAACTTAATAGAATATATTATAACAACATTTAACCATTATAACGATTTGATTTAAGAAAAACACAAAATTAGGGTTTTGGGTGCACGGTTTGGATCAAAAAGAGAAAACGCATGGTTTTTGAGTTTTAAAACTTTAACAAGAGTATATTTAGGATCATATGAACATTATAAGAGTGTAGGAGCAGGTATGAAGATCATAGAACCTGGGTTTGAGCTTTGAAGATCAACAATGGAGGAAAACAGGTCGAAATGGGTAGAAACGCTTTGTACGCCTAGAATATCTTCTTCGGGGATTCAAGGCTTCAAATCTTGGCTTCTATTATGCTCTTGGGACCTCTTATAACTTCTTAGATCAGACTTTGGACTCCATTGTTGAAAGATAGAAAGAATTGAAGGTGTGATTTGAATGTGAAGTGGTATCTCCCTTTTATAGGGTGCAAAACCCTTGGAGGCCAAGTTTGGGGTGATGAGGTGTCTAGAGATGGTGCATAGCTTGGTAAACAAGATGGGGTGATGAGGATTTGTTCATTTGATGAGTCATGGAGCAAGGTGGAAGGGTTTGTGTGGTGTGTTCTTAGCCGCGGGTGAGATTGAGCAACATGGGAGGTATGTGGCAAATTTTCTAGCCAATAAATGGATTGAGGTGCTTATAAGCTGGTTGCACATGGAGTAGCATGGTCATTGTGAAGCTTGTTTGCAAAAGAAAGTTTCAAAATGGGTTAAAATGCAAAAAAAATATACGCGGGTTCCTTTTGGGATCGAATAGGGTTTTTGGCTTGGATTTTCGAGTACATTGATGATATAATGATAGATTATTGATCACGAGACTTGTATTAAGGATTATTAACAAGATTTGATAGGTGTTTCGGGTTTAAAATGGGTGAAAATGAGTAAACGGGTCAAAAGTTCACATTAGGGTTTGATTAGGGTTTCTTGGATTTAATTCATGTACATTGTTGTTAATATGATGAAATGATGATGGAATGTGATTTATAATGTTGTAATTTATGTTATTAAAACTTATTTGGGTAGTGGTTGTGGTTTAAAATGGATAAAAATCAAGAAACGGGTCACAGTTTACTATTTAGCTCGGGTTAGGGTTTCTAACTTGGATTTCTTGTAATTTCATGAATTAAGAATGAATATAGAAAGTAAATGAAGTGCATGACTTGCTTGTAACTTGTACTTGATAGATTGTACAAGATTACTTAGAAAAACGGAGGTAAAACGGCTATGTTGGATATCATGCATTAATGACTTGTACATTATGCATTAAAGGACTTGTACCTTATTTTAAAAGAAAAGTATATTCAGATGAGATGTTATATTACTTGTACTTGAGCTTTGATCACTTGTACATTCATCTTGGATATTTACATTACCCAAAATTAAGGTTTAGGCATAAACGTTAACGGTTAAAGTTCATTTGGTATTATCGTCATGAAAACTTTATTAAATAGATAACGTACATGTTATAGAGGATAATAGATTATTGAATTGACATGTTATGATGTTTGCTTGACATATATGTAAATAGGTAGGTGTGTGAGCCCTTGTGGAACAACTATGTGTACACTTTGTGTGGAACATTTGTGGATACACGACCGTATGAGTTGTTGTGCCATTCTAGCCAAACTATGTAACTCATACTGATGGTACATGATTGTTATGCTAGCTTGTGACTGGATCGGGGGTAATGCCTACATGTGTTGTATTGTATTGTGTGTGAGTGGATTGGGGGTAACGCCTACCTATGTTTTGATATGAGTTTGATAGCGCATGTTCACAACCTAGTATTGTCCAATGATTTTATATGTTCACAACTTTTTAATTGTTTTGCGTTTAAACCTACGAGCTCACCAACGTAATGTTGACACTTGAGAGTATCTATTTTCAGGTAAATTTAGCAAAGTTTACAGTGACGAGACTGCGCGGCTAGCAAGACCTTATGATCCTTGTATTTGGAGACTTACTTGCTGTCATTTTAATTCATACTTTCGTACTTGAGATAATTTCGTATTTTGGTACTTTGTCAATTTGGATTTTTGTATTATGACCATGTATTGTTATGGTTACGATGGACCTCGATACGATGTAACACCCCTATTTTTACAATATAGCAGTGGAAGCTAATCTGGTGTATTACTTCATAGTATAACAGTCACAATCATAGAAAACGACTCAAAAGAGACGTTTTTAAAAGATACGTTATCATTCATTAAAATCAGAGTTTTACAAAGGCAGGTCCTAAAATCTAGAAACATAAAATATGAATGATAACAGGTTTTAGCTATCTTTAAGTCCATGCCACTCCATGCCATAAGTTGCTTAATTACCTGAGATAAACATGCTAAAAAGGATCAACACAATGGTTGAGTGAAATTCATAGTTTTATGGTAAATAGTTTGAATACAAATTATAGTATAATATTTGCACGAGCACAATTATTATGGAAAACAATATTATTATGAAAAACAACATTATCATGGAGAACAACATTATCATGGAGAACAAGATTATTATGGAGAACAGTTGAATGCAAGTCATCATAATGGTAATAATTGCAACGAATACAATTATCATGGAAAATGGTAACATTAGCTTTTGACACCAATAAGTTAAAGGGAAAATCATCGTAGTTGTCATTGGTTGGAGGAACAAATGTCCTCGTCGGAAAAGGTAACTTGCAGGGTTACTATTAGGTTCAAATATAGTGTGTTTGGCTACCATATTGAAATGGGTTATATTACAATCGGGAGTCGCACCCCAATTAGATCCTATTCACAATATTCGCGCTCACTCGTAAGCAATTAATGGTTCATGATATGGAAATAATGGCACTGGAAGCTACTTAGGCAATAATATTTTGTAAAGTTGTAAATTATGTATTTACAACTTATTTGAGTAATGGTTTGGGTTTATAATGGATAAAAACCAAGAAACGAGTCATGGTTTAGTATTTAGCTCGGGTTAGGGTTTCTAGGTTTCATTTCATGAAATCTTATGAAATGAGAATGAATATAGAATGTAAATGAAGTGCATTACTTGCTTCTAACTTGTACTTGATAGATTGTACAAGTTTCCTTAGGAAAACGGAGGTAAAATGGCTATTTTAAATATCGTGTATTAATGACTTGTACATTATGCTTTAAAGGACTTGTACCTTATTTTGGAGGAAAAGTATATTCAAATGAGATGTTATATTACTTGTACATGAGCTTTGATCACTTGTACATTCATCTTAAATGTTTACATTACCCAAAATTAGGGTTTTAGCATAAATGTTAATGGTTTAAGCTCATTTGGTATTATCGTCGTGAAAACTTTGTTAAATAAATAACGTGTATGATAAAATAGATATTAGATTGTTGACTTGACATGTTATGATGTTTGCTTGATATATATAAAGATAGGATTGTCATAGGTAGGTTGTGTGAGCTCGTTAACTTTAGTTATGCAAGTTACGTTGCATAATAAGAGATTAAAGCAAAAAATTTCCCCGTGAAAAAGTGATATATTATATAATAAGTAGATATTACATTGTAAAATTACGGGTTGTTATAGTCTCCACCCCTTAAAGAAATCTTGTCTCGAGATTTAGATGAATGTTAAAGTGAGATTAGGTAATAGATAAGAATACTTAGCACGAACTTGATTTTCATGTTAGGCTAATCAAGGTTACAAGTTCACGTGTGTGATGCATTTATAATTGTGTTGCGCACCATAATTATAATTGCGTCTTTTCACACGTCTACTTACTTCCAAGATTACACCTCTTTAATAACTTGGTAGAAAAATAATATAAGTTATAATAGTTACGTAGTATTTGGTAAGCAAATTTCTTACATACACTGCTTGGGGAAATGGAGTGGCACGGAGGATATTGATGGCAAAAGAAAAGTAGTTATAGTTAAGGTTTTACCCTTGTTCTCTATAACCGTGAGCTCTGATACCATTCTGTAACACCCCTATTTTTACAATATAGCAGCGGAAGCTAATCTGGGGTATTACTTCATAGTACAACAGTCACAATCATAGAAAACGACTCAAAAGAGACGTTTTTAAAAGATACGTTATCATTCATTAAAATCAGAGTTTTACAAAGGCAGGTCCCAAAATCTAGAAACATAAAATGTGAATGATAACAAGTTTTAGCCATCTTCAAGTCCATGCCATTCCGTGCCATGGTCTGCTTAGTTACCTGAGATAAACATGCTAAAAAGGGTCAACACAATGGTTGAGTAAAATTCATAGGTTTATGATTAATAGTTTAATACAAGTTATAGTGTAATAATTGCACGAGCACAATTATTATGGAAAACAGTATTATCATGGAGAACAGTTGAATGCAAGTTTAATGGTAAATGGGTTACGTTGTTATACACCCGTAATTGATAATAATTGCAACACATACAGTTATCATGGAAAATATTATTATTGCATCTAAGCTCATGAATCACATATTTAAACTCAATAGAACCGGGAGCCTTTACCAGAAGATATACTAGGAGTCACTATCAAAAGAGATACTAGGAGCTATTATCCAAAGAGATGTTGGGAGATATTACCCAAAGAGATATTGGGAGATACTACCCAAAGAGATATTGGGAGTCATTACCCGAAGACATACTTCCATGTACTTAGGCAATAATATATCAGGATAGCATATAGTTTAGAAAACACTTGTATTCATGGTTTATAGCAGGTATTACAGGTTTATAAAGTATTTAAAAGATTGAAATGTGAGGTTATGAACTCATTAAGTCTTTGAAAAGTAATCACATTGTTATAAGATAAACGAGTATGTAAAAGAGTTTGTAACAAGCATGTATCCCCCTCGCGGGTTTATAAAACATGTAAATAAGTAAAGGCGAGGTTATGAACTTCACTAAGTCTTTGAAAAGTAATCACATTGTTATAAGATAAACAAGTATGTAAAAGAGTTTGTAATTAAGCATGTATCCCCCTCGCGGGTTTATAAAACATGTAAATAAGTAAAGGCGAGGTTATGAACTTCACCTGATAGGTGGTTGTAATAAATATTCCAAAATGAAAGCTGACGACTTTATCACAATCTTAACAGAGAAGGTTGATATAGCCAAGAATGATAGTAAACAACCACGTCACGCAACCTGAGTAAATATGTCAAGTCTTAGGAAGATTGTACTCTAGAACTTTGGTTCTAAGAGATTAATATTGTTATGAGTTTGATTGGAGATTTTGGAATTATTGTATCACCGTTCGGGCCATCATATTTCAGAAGTCATTCAGTAAACGTTTGAGGAGCTATGACACTTTAAATCGTAAAACCAAAAACTCAGTTAGAACGTAATACCAAGATGAAACCCCTTAATATAAAGCTCCCTAGTATTGTGGTACGATATAATTGGTTTTAAGCGTTTTGCTTGATAATTGGAAACGATAAGCACGTCAAGCGTTAATTAACCCACAACTTAAGTCAGAACGTAATACCAAGATGAAACCTCTTAATATGAAGCTTCCTAGTATTGTGGTACGATATAGATTCAGGACATGATTTTTAAAAGCACATTGATGATGAATTATATAGTAGTTATAACATAATCGGTTTTAAGCGTTTTGCTCAATAACTGGAAATGATAAGCACGTCAAGCATTAATTAAAGTTATGTCTTATAAGGTTTTGAACACATTTTTACATTTTTTTCAAAATGTTACATTTTAGACCCTTAGTATATGAAAAAAATGGCAAAATATACCCTTGGAGTTTTCACTTTTACAAGTTTGGTCCTTCTAGTTTAAAAGATGTACAAAGTAAACCTTGTACTTTGGAAAGTGACATAATAGACCCCTATAGTTATAACTTTAGAAATATGGCAAAAATAGTCCTTGTAATAAGTTTTCAAAAGTTACAGTATATACCCCTTGCATGAAAATGATTTACAAAACAAGTCCAAAATCCATAATAATGATATTTTTCTACTATGAAAAAGTAATTTATAGGTTATTGCTTATTAATATAAGCTAAAAATATGAATGGTTTAACGTAACAAAAAGTTCATAAATAACGATTCGTTAAGCTAGAAATCGAAACGGGTCAAATTAGGGTTTTAAAATGAAAACGCGCGGGTTTTAAGTTTCAAATTCCTCCAAGACTTGATAAAGTAGTTATTATAATGTTAGATAAGCTTATTAGGATAGATTATAATAATAGTTTACAAGTTTAGCTTATAGATTAAGCAAAAACATAAAATTAGGGTTTCATGAGCTCGGTTTGGATCAAAAAGGTAAAACACATATGTTTTTGAGTTCAAAGCTTAAGCATGATCAAATGAACATTATAAGGGTATGAAACCAGAATGTGAGCTTATGGAACCTGGTTTTGAGCTTAAATCTTGGAAACGGGTCAAACTCAGGACTTTTAGCTTCTTACGCCTAGAATAACAACTCCGGGGCTTCTTTTCCTGGTTTCTTTGCTTCACTTCTGGTCTTGGGACTTCTTAGGACCTTCTTGAGCAGAGATTTGCTGCTATTGTGGGTTATAGAAAGAAGATGTGGGGGATGAGTTAGAATGAAGGGTTTACACCCTTTATATAGGTGCGAACCACCCTTAGGGACCAAGAAAACTTAATGGCCAAGTCTTGGACATGTGTAGAAGCTAGGAGATGATAAGGAAAGTCTATGGTATGAGTATGAAGGGCTAGAGAAGTAGGATTACAATGTGGAAGATGCTAAGGGTGTTTGTGTGGTCGTGTCTTATATGGAGCAAAAAGAGGGAGATGTGGCTCAATTTATGGCCAAGAAATGGAAGAGAGTTGCTTGTATGCTGCTTAGAACCAAATTAGCTGCATCATAGAGTAGCTTGGATGCATGGTTATAGTTTAAAATGGGTCATTTTAGAGGGACACTAGGCGCGGGTTCATTTTGAGCACGAGTTACGGTTTTTAGGCTTCAATTTCATGTGTATTTGATTAGTGATGATAGATTAAGGATTGTAAGCTTATATTAAGGATTTACAACAATGTTTGATTAGTGATTCGCGATAAAAATAGGTGAAAATGGTTAAATGGGTCATGATTTACACTTATGGTTCGTTTAGGGTTTTTAGGTTTGATTTCATGAAATCTTATGAAATGAGAAAGATTATGGATTGTAAATGAAGTGCATGACTTTCTTGTAACTTGTACTTGATAGATTGTACAAGATTCTTTAGGAAAACAAAGGTAAAACGGCTATTTTGGATATCGTGTATTAATGACTTGTACATTATGCTTTAAAGGACTTGTACTTTATTTTGGAGAGAAAGTGTAATCATATGAGATGTTATATTACTTGTACATGTGCTTTGATTGATTGTACATTCATATTGGATGTTTACATTACCCAAAATTAGGGTTTTGGCATAAACATTAACAGTTTATGTTCATTTGATATTAATGTCGAGAAATCTAGGTTAAATGAATAACATATGTGATAAAATAGATATTAGGTCATTGACTTGACATGTTATGATGTTTGCTAGACATATATGATTGTCATAGGTAGATTGCGTGAGCTCGTTAACTTTAGTTATGCAAGTTACATTCATAGTGGAAAAAGCATTTTCCATATCAAATGCAGATGAAGCGATAGTAGAATGAGGGGACGAAGACATGACTGTAATAATCCAGTAGAAATAACATAAGTTATTTATATAATAATGATGTATTATCTACCATGGAAATTTTTTACACATACTATTCTGGAAACTGCAGTGGCACGGAAGACTTTGATGGCTAGAAAAGAAAAGTAGTTATACTTAAGGTTTTAACCTTGTTCTCTATAACCATGGCGCTTATACCATTCTGTAACACGCCTATTTTTACATATAGCAGCGGAAGCTAATCTGGGGTATTACTTCATAGTACAACAGTCATAATCAAAGAAAACGATTCAAAAGAGACGTTTTTGAAAATTTAGTTATCATTTATTTATTCATCAGAGTTTTACAAAAGGAGGTCCCAAAATCTAGAAACATAAAATGTGAATGATAACAAGTTCTAGCCATCTTCAAGTCAATGCCACTCCATGCCATAAGTTGCTCAATTACCTGAGATAAACATGCATAAAAAGGGTCAACATAAAGGTTGAGTGAATTTCATAGGTTTGAAATGTAATAGTTGAATACAAGTCATAGTGTAATAATTGTACGATCACAATTATTATAGAAAACATTATTAATAGTGTTCATTATTGTATCTAAGCTCATGGCACACAAACTGACTGGTGTATATATATACCCAAATTGTTGTGATATATATACATAACGATAATGCCCCTAGTGTAGGTGATTGCCATATACCTATAATATTCAAATAGAGTACGTTTGGTTACCTATCCGGCTAACACAAACGGGATTCGTCAATCCTGATAGATCTATCCACAATATTCGCGTTCACTCGTAAGTGACTAATGTTCCATGATAATGAGGGTCTTTGTGCATAAAGTGACTTAGATCACAAGCAATAATATATAAGGAAAGCATACAGTTAGAAAACACTTGTATTCATGGTTTTTAGCAGGTATCACGGGTTTATAAAGCATTCAAAAGATTGAAATGTGAGGTTATGAACTCATTAAGTATTTGAAGAGTAATCACATTGTTATAAGATAAACGAGTATGTAAAAGAGTTTGTAAACAAGCATGTATCCCCCTCGCGGGTTTATAAAACATGTAACTAAGTAAAGGCGAGGTTATGAACTTCACAATATCAGTTTTAAGTACTTGTGTATATTAAAAACAATTGAGCATGTATCTCCCTCACGGGTTTATAAAGCATAAAAAAAGTAAAAGCGAGTCTATGAATCTCACAATATCGGTTTTAAGTACTTGTGTATATTAAAAACAATTAAGCATGTATCCCCTTCACGGGTTTATAAAGCATAAAAAAAGTAAAAGCGAGTCTATGAATCTCACAATATCGGTTTTAAGTACTTGTGTATATTAAAAACAATTAAGCATGTATCCCCTTCACGGGTTTATAAAGCATGTAAATAAGTAAAAACGAGGCTATGAATCTCACTAAGTCTTTGAAAAGTAATCACATTGTTATAAGAATAAATGAGTATGTAAAAGAGTTTGTAAACAAGCATGTATCCCCCTCGCGGGTTTATAAAACATGTAAATAAGTAAAGGTGACGTTATGAACTTTACAATATCGGTTTTAAGTACTTGTATATATTAAAAACAATTGAGCATGTATCCCTCTCGCGGGTTTATAAAGCAAGTAAATAAATAAAAGCAAGGCTATGAACTTCCTAATATCAGTTTTAAGTACTTGTATATATTAAAAACAATTGAGCTTGTATCCCCCTCGCAGGTTTATAAAGCATGTAAATAAGTAAAAGCGAGGCTATGAACTTCACAATATCGGTTTTAAATACTTGTATATATTAAAAACAATTAAGCATGTATCCCCCTCGCGGGTTTATAAAGCATGTAAATAAGTAAAGGCGAGGTTATGAACTTCACAATATCGGTTTTAAGTACTTGTATATATTAAAAACAATTAAGCATGTATCCCCCTCGCGGGTTTATAAAGCATGTAAATAAGTAAAAGTGAGGCTATAAACTTCACCTTAACAGGGAAATCTGATTAACGGCATAAGTATATCAAAGGAAAGGCGTCTATATGGTAGTACGACGTTATCTACTCGGGCGGAAAGTATATCAACTTGAAAGAAAGCAACTTCATCACGTAACCTGGGATAATATGTCGAATCTTAGGAAGATTGTACTCTAGAACTTTGATTCTAAGAGTTTAATATTGTTATAATTTTGATTGGAGAGTTTGGAATTATTGTATCACCGTTCGGGCCATCATAATTCAGAGGTCATTCAGTAAACGTTTGAGGAGCTAGGGCACTTTAATTCGTAAACCCAACAACTCAGTCAAAACGTAATACCAAGATGAAACCCCTTAATATGAAGCTCCCTAGTATTGTGGTACGATATAGATTTAGGACAGGATTTTTAAAAGCACATTAATGATGAATTATATAATAGTTATAACATAATCGGTTTTAAGCGTCTTGCTTAATAACAGGAAATCATAAGCACGTCAAGCGTTAATTAAAGTTATGTCTTATAAGGTTTTGAACAGATTTTTACTCTTTTTCAAAATGTTACATTTTAGACCCTTAAGAATGAAAAATGGTAAAATATACCCTTGGAGTTATCACTTTTACAAGTTTGGTCCTTCTAGTTTAAAAGATGTACAAAGTAAACCTTGTACTTTGTAAAGTGACCTAATACATCCCTATAGTTATAACTTTGATGAAATGACATTTTTAGTCCCTTTAGTTATAAGTTTCGGAAAGTTACGGTATATACCCTTTTGCATGAAAAATGTATCGTTTTTAGTCCAAAATCTATAATAATGATATTTTTCAATATGAAAACTAATTTGCAGGTTATAGCTTATTAATATAAGCTATAATATGAATGTTTAACGTAACGAAAGTTTAAAATAACGATTTGTTAAGCTAGAAATCAAAACGGGTCGAATTAGGGTTTTTAAACAAAAACGCGTAGGTTTTTATTTCAAGTTCTTTCAAAAACCAATAAAGTTGTTACATTAACACTATTTATGATATATTATAACAAAATTTAACCATTATAACAATTAGATTCAAGAAAATCAATGAATTAGGGTTTTAGGGTTTCGTTTTGGATCAAACAAGGAAAACGCCTAGATTTTTGTTTGAAAAGCTTAAACATGAGTTCATGCATGATCATATGGATATAATATGAATGTAGGAGCAGGTATGATGTTCATATAACCTGAGTTTGAGCTTGAAGGATCGAAAATGGAGGAAACGGGTCGTATGAGTCGAATTGCGCTCGTACGCCTAGTTTTTCTTCTTCGGGGCTTCAAAGCTTCAACACTTATCTTGATTACTTCTCTTGGATCTTCTTAGGATTCTCAGGATCAAGAATTATCAGCCATGGATGTAGATAGAAGAAAATTTGATGGTGTGAGTGATTGTGAAGGGTGCGAAGGCTTTTTATAGTCAAAACCAAACTTAGAGGCCAAGGTAAAAGGGTGAGGTGTCTTGATTCTGAGCTAGCTGAGTTGTGAGGTCTATGGTGGTGATATGGAGGTCTAGGATGGTAGTATAGGTGATGTGGAGGTGGTTTGTGGTGAAGGTGAGTTGTGGCATACTTAGGCTCCAAGGGTGATGATATAGCTTGAACTTTGACCATGGAAATGCATCAAGGTGGTTGTAAGCTGCTTGCACATGGAGTAGCATGGTCATTGTGAAGCTTGTTTGCAAACGAAATTTTCAAAATGGGTTAAAATGCAAAAAAAAATGTACGCGGGTTCCCTTAGGGCTCGAATAGGGTTTTTGGCTTGGATTTTTGAGTACATTGGTGATATAATGATAGATTATTGATCATGAGACTTTTGTCAAGGATTATTAACAAGATTTGATAGGTGGTTCGGGTTTAAAATGGGTGAAAACGAGTAAACGGGTCAAAAGTTCACATTAGGGGTCGATTAGGGTTTCTTGGATTTAATTTTTGTACATTGTTGTTAATATGATGAAATTATAATGGAATGTGATTTATAATTTTGTAATTTATGTTATTACAACTTATGTAGGTAGTGGTTGAGGTTTAAAATGGATAAAAATTAAGAAACGGGTCACGGTTTACTATTTAGCTCGGGTTAGGGTTTCTAACTTGGATTTCTTATAATTTCATGAATTGAGAATGAATATAGAATTTAAATGAAATGCATGACTTGCTTGTAACTTGTACTTGATATATTGTACAAGATTACTTAGAAAAACAGAGGTAAAACGGCTATTTTGGATATCGGGCATTAATGACTTGTACATTATGCATTAAAGGACTTGTACCTTATTTTGGAGGGAAAATATATTCAAATAAGATGCTATGATACTTTTTCATGTGCTTTGATTGATTGTACATTCATTTTGAATGTGTACTTTACATGAAATTAGGGTTTAAACGTAAACGTTAATGGTTTAAGCTCATTTGGTATTATCGTCATGAAAACTTTGTTAAATGAATAACGTATATGATAAAATGGATATTAGATTGTTGACTTGACATGTTATGATGTTTGCTTGATATATATGAAGATAGGATTGTCATAGGTAGGTTGTGTGAGCTCGTTAACTTTAGTTATGCAAGTTACGTTGCATAATAAGAGATTAAAGCAAAAATTTCCCCGTGAAAAAGTGATATATTATATAATAAGTAGATATTACATTGATGAAATACTATAAAATTACGGGTTGTTATAGTCTCTACCCCTTAAAGAAATCTCGTCCCGAGAATTAGATGAATGTTAAAGTGAGATTAGGTAATAGATAGGAATACTTAGCACGAACTTGATTTTCATGTTAGGCTAATCAAGGTCACAAGTCCACATGTGTGATGCATTTATAATTATGTTGCGCACCATAATTATAATTTTCTCCTTTCACACGTCTACTTACTTCCAAGATTACACCTCTCTAATAACTTGGTAGAAAAATAATATAAGTTATAATAGTTACGTAGTATTTGGTAAGCAAATTTCTTACATACACTGCTTGGAGAAATGGAGTGGCACAGAGGATATTGATGGCAAAAGAAAAGTAGTTATTGTTACGGTTTTACCCTTGTTCTCTATAACCGTGAGCTCTGATACCACTCTATAACACCTCCATTTTGATAATATAGCAGCGGAAGCTAATTTGGGGTATTACTTCATGAATCACAGACACAATCATAGAAAATGACTCAAAAGAGACGTTTTAAAAGATACGTTATCATTCATTTAAAATTAGAGTTTTACAAAGGCAGGTCCCAAAATCTAGAAACATAAAATGTGAATGATAACAAGTTTTAGCCATCTTCAAGTCCATGTCACTCCATGCCATAAGTTGCTCAATTACCTGAGATAAACATGCTAAAAAGGATCAACATAATGGTTGAGTGAAATTCATAGGTTTATGGTAAATAGTTTGAATACAAATTATAGTGTAATAATTGCATGAGCATAATTATTATGGAAAATAGTATTATTATGGAAAACAGCATTATCATAGAGAACAACATTATTATGGAGAATAGTTGAATTAAAGTCATCATAATGGTAATAATTGCAACGAATACAATTATCATGGAAAAAAATGGTAACATTATTATTGCACCTAAGCTCATGACACCAATACGTTAACAGGAAAAATCACCGTAGTGACATTGGTTGAGGAACAAATGTCCCTGTAGAAAAGGTAACTTGCCAAGGTTACCCATTAGGTCAAACATAGTGTGTTTGGCTACCCTATGAATGGGTATACAAACGGGAGACGTCACCCCCAATAGATCTATTCACAACATTCGCGCTCACTCGTAAGCAATTAAAGGTTCATCATATGGAAATAATGGCACTAGAAGCTACTTAGGCATTAATATATTTGGATAGCATACATTTAGAAAACACTTGTATTCATGGTTTAAGCATGTATCCCCCTTATGGGTTTTTAAAATATAAGAGATTTGAAAGTGAGGCTATGAACTCATTAATTCTTTGAAAAGTAATCACATTGTTATAAAATAAATAAGTATGTAAAAGAGTTTGTAAACAAGCATGTATCCCCCTCGCGGTTTTATAAAACAAGTAAATAAGTAAAGGCGAGGTTATGAACTTCACAATATCGGTTTTAATTACTTGTATATATTAAAAACAATTGAGCATGTATCCCCCTTGCGGGTTTATAAAGCATGTAAATAAGTAAAAGTGAGGCTATGAACTTCACAATATCGGTTTTAAGTACTTGTATATATTAAAAACAATTGAGCATGTATCCCCCTCGCGGGTTTATAAAGCATGTAAATAAGTAAAAGCGAGGCTATGAACTTCACAATATCGGTTTTAAGTACTTGTATATATTAAAAACAATTGAGCATGTATCCCCCTCGCGGGTTTATAAAGCATGTAAATAAGTAAAAGTGAGGTTATGAACTTCACTAAGTCTTTGAAAAGTAATCACATTGTTATAAAATAAATGAGTATGTAAAAGAGTTTGTAAACAAGCATGTATCCCCCTCGCGGGTTTATAAAACATGTAAATAAGTAAAAGCGAGGCTATGAACTTCACCTTAACAGGGAAATCTAATTAACGGCAAAAGTATATCAAAGGAAAGGCGTTTGTATGGTAGTACGACGTTATCTACTCGGGTGGAAAGTATATCAACATGAAAGAAAGCAACTTCGTCACGTAACCTAGGATAATAGGTCGAGTCTTAGGAATATTGTACTCTTGAACTTTAATTCTAAGAGTTTAATATTGTTATAAGTTTGATTGGAGAGTTTGGAATTATTGTATCACCGTTTGGGCCATCATAATTCAGAGGTCATTCAGTAAACGTTTGAGGAGCTAGGGCACTTTAAATCGTAAACCTAACAACTCAGTCAGAACGTAATACTAAGATGAAACCCCTTAATATGAAGCTCCCTAGTATTGTGGTACGATATAGATTTAGGACAGGATTTTTAAAAGCACATTAATGATGAATTATATAATAGTTATAACATAATCGGTTTTAAGCGTCTTGCTTAATAACAGGAAATGATAAGCACGTCAAGCACTAATTAAAGTTATGTCTTATAAGGTTTTGCAGGTTATAGCTTATTAATATAAGCTAGAATATGAAGGTTTAACGTAACGAAAGTTTAAAATAACGATTTGTTAAGCTAAAAATCAAAACGAGTTAAATTAGGGTTTTTAAACGAAAACGCGTAGGTTTTTATTTCAAATTCTTTCAAAAACCAATAAAGTTGTTACATTAACATTATTTATGATAGATTATAACAAAATTTAACCATTATAAGAATTAGATTCAAGAAAATCAATGAATTAGGGTTTTAGGGTTTCGTTTTGGATTAAACAATGAAAACGCCTAGATTTTTGTTTAAAAAGCTTAAACATGAGTTCATGCATGATCATATGGATATAATATGAATGTAGCAGCAGGTATGGTGTTCATATAACCTAAGTTTGAGCTTGAAGGATCAAAAATGGAGGAAACGGGTCGTATAGGTCAAATTGCACTTGTACGCCTAGTTTTTCTTCTTCGGGGCTTCAAAGCTTCAACACTTGTCTTGATTATTTCTCTTAGGTCTTTTTAGGACTCTCTTGATCAAGAATTAGCAGCCATGGATGTAGATAGAAGAAAAGTTGATGGTGTGAGTAATTATGAAGGGTGCGAAGGCTTTTTATAGTCAAAACCAAACTTGGAGGCCAAGGTAAAAGGGTGAAGTGTCTTGGTTCTGATCTAGCTGAGTTGTGAGGTCTATGGTGGTGATATAGAGGTCTAGGATGGTAGTATAAGTGATGTGGAGGTGGTTTGTGGTGAAGGTGAGTTGTGGCATACTTAGGCTCCAAGGGTGATGATGTAGCTTGAATTTTGACCACGGAAATGCATCAAGGTGCTTGTAAGCTGCTTGCACATGGAGTAGCATGGTCATTGTGAAGCTTGTTTGCAAAAGAAAGTTTCAAAATGGGTTAAAATGCAAAAAAAATGTACGCGGGTTCCCTTAGGGCTCGAATAGTGTTTTTGGCTTGGATTTTTGAGTACATTGATGATATAAAGATAGATTATTGATCACGATACTTGTATTAAGGATTATTAACAAGATTTGAGAGGTTGTTCGGGTTTAAAATAGGTGAAAATGAGTAAACGGGTCAAAAGTTCACATTAGGGTTGGATTAGCGTTTCTTGGATTTAATTCTTGTACATTGTTGTTAATATGATGAAATGATGATGGAATGTGATTTATAATGTTTTAATTTATGTTATTACAACTTATTTGGTAGTGGTTGAGGTTTAAAATGGATAAAAATCAAGAAACAGGTAACGGTTTACTATTTAGCTCGTGTTAGGGTTTCTAACTTAGATTTCTTGTAATTTCATGAATTGGGAATGAATATAAATGTAAATGAAGTGCATGACTTGCTTGTAACTTGTACTTGATAGATTGTACAAGATTACATGGAAAAACAGAGGTAAAACGGCTATTTTGGATATCGTGCATTAATGACTTGTACATTATGCATTAAAGGAATTGTACCTTATTTTGGAGGGAAAATATATTCAAATAAGATGCTATGATACTTTTTCATGTGCTTTGATTGATTGTACATTCAATTTGAATGTGTACTTTACATGAAATTAGGGTTTAAACGTAAACGTTAATGGTTTAAGCTCATTTGGTATTATCGTCGTGAAAACTTTGTTAAATGAATAACGTATATGATAAAATGGATATTAGATTGTTGACTTGACATATTAGGACATTTACTTGATGTAAACATAGATAGAATAGGCATAGGTCATTGCGTGAACTCGTTTACATTAGAAATGTAAATTATGTTACGTAATGAAATGAAATGAAACAAAAATTTATTCTCGCGAAAAAGTAGTACTTAATATAATAAGTAGATATTACATTGATGAAATACTATAAAATTACGGGTTGTTATATGCTGTCATCTGTACTTTCTTTGCAAATCAACCAAACAGTCCACAACTTGACAATGAGGACTTACAACAAATTCATCCTGATGATTTAGAAGAGATGGATTTAAGGTGGCAGATGGCTATGCTAATAATGAGGGCAAGGAGATTCTTAAAGAATACTGGAAGGAAGTTTTCTATGAATGGTACTGAGACCATTGGGTTTGATAAGTCTAAGGTGGAGTGTTACAACTACCACATAAGGGGACACTTTGCAAGGGAGTGCAGGGCTCCAAGGAACCAAGAAAACAAGAATAGGGAGATCACAAGAAGGGTTGTACCAGTGGAGACGACTACTTCTAATGCTTTGGTGTCTTGTAATGGTTCTGGTTATGATGGGAGTGATCAAGCTGAAGAAGGTCCAACTAACTTTGCACTAATGGCTTACTCTTCTACAACTTCTAAGTCTGAGTTATCTACTAATTCAAACTGTTCATCATCTTGTTTGGAAAATGTTAAAATTCTTAAAGAACAAAATGAACAACTGTTAATAGACTTAAGGACATCTAAGTTAAATGCTATTGCTTATAAAACAGGTTTAAAGTCTGTAGAAGCAAGACTCCTAGTTTATAATAAAAATGAGTCTGTTTATAAGGAAGATATCAAGGTCTTGAAACGTGAGATTCATTTAAAAGAAGTATCCATTATAGAGCTTAGGTGAAAGTTGGAACTGGCTCAAAAACAAAAAGATGAAATTCAGCTAACAGTAGAAAATTTTAAGAATTCATCTAAAAGCTTAAGCAAACTAATAGACTGTCAGATAGTTGATAAGTGCAAAATAGGTTTAGGGTATAATGCTGTTCCACCTCCCTATACTGGAAACTTTATGCCTCCAAAACATGATTTTTCATTCTCCGGTCTAGAAGAGTTTGTGAATGAGCCTATAGTTAGTGAGCCTACAGTTAAGAAGCCTGTAGTTAAGACTAGTGAAGCTAAGGCTAGTGCAGACAAGCCTAAGGTTGTTAGGAAGAACTTTGGTCCCCCACTTATTGAAGATTAGATATCAGATAGTGAGGATGAAGCTTTGGTAAAACCTAAGATAGAGAA
This sequence comes from Tanacetum coccineum, assembly GCA_026074375.1. Lineage (NCBI taxonomy): Eukaryota > Viridiplantae > Streptophyta > Magnoliopsida > Asterales > Asteraceae > Tanacetum > Tanacetum coccineum. The sequence goes on along the minus strand of BQNB010028399.1, from coordinate 18,085 downwards.
GAAAACTGTTAAACCTAGTTTTGCTAAAATAGAGTAGTAAATCTAAAGAGCAAGTAAAATCTCCTTGGAAAACAACTGTTAAACAAGGTGATCAAAATAGGCTAAACACACATAGTCATAGAGGAAACCAAAGAAACTAGAATCACATGATGTCTCAAAGATTAGGGACTAATTTTGAGATGATTAACAAAGCTTGCTATGTATGTGGAAGTTTTGATCACCTGCAGCATGATTGTGATAACCATCAGAGATAGTTTAATAATAAAAAGATCGTAAAACCAGTGTGGAACTATACTTAAAGGGTGAATCACCAGAATTTTTCTAGCATGACTCACCCCAGTCCTAAAAGGAACATGGTTCCAAAAGCAGTATTAATGAGGTCAGGCCTAGTATCACTTACTACTACTAGACCAGTTAATACTGCTCAATCCAAAACAACAGTAAATAGTGCAAGACCAATGACAAATGTTTTTAATAAAGCACATTCAACTGTTAGAAGGCCCATTAACAACAAAACAACAACTAAAAATGCTAGTTTTAATCAAAAGGTTAATACTACTAGGCCAAAAGTAGTACTTAATGTTGTTAAGGGAAACTAGGAAAGTAAAAAAGAAATTTTAGACCATGTTTCCAAACATAAAAATGCATCAATGATATTTAAAAGATTTAATTATATTGATGCACAAGTCAAATCCAAGTCAGTGATGGCTTAGGTCCCCAAACGAGACTGATTTTCTTACCTTATGTGTAGGGCAATCCACATCAAGATTTGCCGGAGAAAGGAGTAATTGACAGTGGATGCTCAAGGCATATGACATGAAACATGTCCTATCTTACTGACTTTGAAGAAATTGATGGAGGATATGTTACCTTTGGAGGTAACCTCAAAGGAGGGAAAATCACAGGTAGAGGTACAATCAAAACTGGAAATTTAGATTTTGAGAATATGTATTTTGTAAGAGAGTTAAAGTTTAACCTCATTAGTGTCTTACAAATGTGTGACAAAAAGAATAGTGTTCTCTTTAATGACACTGAATGTATTATTTTATCTCCAAACTTTAAGTTAACTGATAAAAGTCATGTTTTACATAAAGTCCCTAGAAAGAACAATATGTATAGTGTTAATTTAAAGAATATTGTTCCTAAAGGAGGTCTAACTTGTCTCTTTGCAAAAGAAACATCTGATGAATCTAAACTTTGGCATAGAAGGCTTGGACACATAAATTTCAAAACTATGAATAAACTGGTTAAGGGAAATCTTGTAAGAGGTTTACCTTTAAAACTTTTTGAAAACAGTCAAACCTGTGTTGCTTGTCAAAAGGGAAAGCAACATAGAGCTTCTTATAAGTCCAAACCAGTAAGTTCAATCAGCCAACCTTTAAATACGTTGCATATGGATTTGTTTGGTCTAACATTTGTAAAAAGCTTAATGAAAAAGATGTATTGCCTAGTTGTCACAGATGGTTACAGAAGGATTAGTTGGGTTTTCTTTCTAGCTACTAAGGATGAGACTAGTGGCATTATTAAGTCCTTTATAACTAGAGTAGAAAATCTAATAGATCAACGGGTTAAGGTAATTAGGTGTGAAAATGGAACTGAGTTCAAGAATAAGGAGATAAATCAGTTTTGTGAGAGAAAAGGTATTAAGAGAGAATTTAGTGTAGCTAGAACTCCTCAACAAAATGGAGTAGCTTAGAGGAAAAATAGAACATTAATTGAGGCTGCTAGGACAATGCTAGCTGATTCGAAGCTACCTACTACTTTTTAGGCTGAGGCATTTAATACTGCTTGCTATGTGCAAAATAGGGTATTAGTAACTAAGCCTCATAACAAGACCCCTTGTGACCTTTTCTTGGTAGAAAACCAGCTTTAGGCTTTATGAGACCATTTTGGTGTCTTGTTACAATTCTCAATACCATAGATCACTTAGGAAAGTTTGATGGTAAGGCTGATGAAGGATTCTTTATTAGGTACTCAATCAATAGTAAAGCATTTAGAGTATTCAACAATAGAACTAGAATAGTTGAAGAGAACATGCATGTCCAGTTTAGTAAGGATATACCTAATATAGCAGGAAGTAGACCAAATTAAATTTTTGATATTGATGCACTAATAAAGTCAATGAATTATAAGCCAGTTGTTGTAGGAAATCAGTCTAATAGTAATGCAGGTACAAAAGCATGTGATGATGCAGGTAAAGCTAGAATGGAGACAGTACCTGGTAAAGATTTACATTCTGCTACCATTATGGATTGGTGATCTACCATTCTCTTAAAGTTCAAAGAGTTCTCCTGATGCTGGATTTAAACCTTCAGGAGATGATGAAAAAAAGTTTACTGAAGAACCAAGAAAAGAAAGTGGTGATCCAAGTAAAGAGTGTGAAAGAGATGATCAAGAGAAGGATGCTGATGTTAACAACACTAACATTGTTTATACTGTTAGTTCATTTGTGAATATTATTGGTTCATCATTTGTCAATGCTGATGGCTCAACATTTGTTAATGCTACTGATCTTCCTGATGATCCAAATATGCCTCCTTTAGAAGATATTGTCTATTCAGATGATGATGAAGATGTTGGTGTAGAGGCTGATATGAACAATTTGGATCCATTTATGTCTGTCAGTCCTATTCTAACTACAATAATACACAAAGATCATCCAGTTGAACAAATTATTGGAGACTTGAATTCAGCATCTTAAACAAGAAGAATGACAAAGAATTTAGAAGAACATGGTTTGTTTAGTTCAGTTCAGGAAAGAACAAACCATAAAGACTTTCAAAATTGCATGTTTTCTGGCTTCTTATCACAAGTAGCACCCAAGAAGGTAATCCAAGCATTGCATGATCCAAGCTGGATAGAAGCCATGCATGACGAGCTTCTACAATTCAAATTATAAAAGGTTTGGACCCTGGTGGATTTACCAAATGGCAAAAGGCCCATAGGCACTAAATAGGTTTACAGGAACAAGAAGGATGAAAGAGGAGTTATGATAAGGAATAAAGCAAGTTTGGTTTCTCAAAGGTACATACAAGAGGAAGGGATAGACTATCATGAGGTCTTTACCCTTGTTGCTAGAATTGAAGCAATTAGGCTATTCTTAGCCTATGCCTCATTTAAAGACGTTCTGGTGTACCAGATAGATGTCAAGAGTGCTATTCTTTATGGTAAGATTAAAGAGGAAGTCTATGTTTGTCAACCACCAGGATTTAAAGATCCAGACTTCCCTGACAGAGTATACAAAGTAGAAAAGGCACTTTATAGACTGCATCAAGCTCTCAGAGCTTGGTATGAAACCTTGTCAACTTATTTGTTGGACAATGGGTTTCAGAGAGGAAAGATAGACAAGACTTTTTTTATTAGAAGGGACAAAGGTGATATTCTGTTAGTTTAAGTGTATGTAGATGATATCATCTTTGGCTCTACAAAGAACTCATTATGCACTGAGTTTAAAAAGATGATGCATAAGAAGTTTTAGATGAGTTCTATGGTTGAACTCACATTCTTCTTAGGACTGCAAGTAATGCAGAAGGAGGATGGGATTTTTATCAGTCAAGACAAGTATGTGACTGAGATTTTGAAGAAATTGTCCAAGGATGAAAATGGTGAAGATATAGATGAACACATGTATAGATCAATGATTGGCTCATTGATGTATCTTACTTCTTCAAGACCTGATATTATGTTTGCAGTGTGTTCCTGTGCAAGATACCAAGTCAACCTAAAAGTTTTACATCTTCATGCTTTGAAAATAATTTTTAGATACCTAAAAGGTCAACTTAAATTGGGCCTTTGGTATCCAAAAGATTCACCTTTTGATTTGGTAGCATACACTGATAGTGATTATGCTGGAGCAAGCTTGGATAGGAAGTCCACAACAGGAGGTTATCAATTCCTTGGGTGTAGATTGATTTCATGGCAGTGCAAGAAGCAGACTATTGTTGCTAATTCCACAACAAAGGCTGAGTATGTAGCTGCTTCAAATTGTTATGGTCAAGTGCTTTGGATTCAAAATCAATTGCTTGATTATGGGTATAACATTATGCATACAAAGATCTATATTGATAATGAGAGTACTATATGCATAGTTAAGAACCCTATTTTTCATTCAAAAACAAAGCACATTGAGATTAGACATCACTTTATCAGAGATTCAAATGAAAAGAAGTTGATTCAAATGGTCAAAATCCATACTGACAAGAATATTGCAGATTTTCTTACAAAAGCTTTTGATGTAAGTAGATTTCAATATTTGATTGCTAGTATTGGAATGCTCAATCTTTAAAGTCTTGATTATGGAAAATGGTGAGCTAAAAAGAATTGAGAGAAAGCAAAAACAGACAGAGAGAATTGTGAGTAAAAAGAATTGAGAGAAATCAAAAACAGACAGAGAGTTTTTTGTAAGCCAAAAGGTTACATTGATGATGGAAAATATGTTTAGAATAGAATTGGAGTTAATGCTGGTGACTCAAAGTTAATGCTGTTATGCATAAACTTACTACTGTTGGCAAAAGTTAGTGCTGCTAGGCTAACTTAATACTGCCAGGTTACCGTTGGGTTAATGTTGTTGAGGGTGTTCTACATAAATACAACAATTACTTTGATTGAGGGTTTCTTTTACTCTCATAATCGATTTTTCTCTTTCAAATACTCTCAAAATCATAAAGCATAACTTAATCATCCATTCTCAAAACTCAACATTTATAACGGCTTTGAAATTTGCTGATTCTCACAACATGGTTGCGTTTTTGGAAAAACCTACTGAAAGTTCTGGGCTTGAGGAGATAGTAGATTTTTTGAATGCACACCTCATAAGGTATGCTTTGAATGTTAATCCTACTATATATGTTTCATGTATTGAGCAGTTTTGGTCTATTGCTAAGACCAAAACCATCAATGGAGAAACACATATTCATGCTTTAGTAGATGGCAAGAAGATAGTCATAACAGAATCATCTGTGAGGAAAGTTCTTCAATTTGCAAATGAGGATGGTATTGATTGTCTTCCAAAAACTACTAATTTTGATAACCTTAATTTGATGGGGTATGAGAATCTTTCTGATAAACTTACTTTTTACAAATGTTTCTTTTCCCATCAATGGAAATTTCTAGTTCATACCATCTTGCAGTGCTTAAGTCCAAAGAAAACTGCTTGGAATAAGTTCAGTAGCAATATAGCTTCTGCTATTATTTGTTTAGCTACTAACCAAAAGTTTAATTTTTCAAAAATGGTTTTTGATGGTATGACTAGAAACTTAGATAGTCTTTATACTAAATTTTTAATGTATCCAAGGTTTTTGCAAGTGTTTTTGGACAAGCAACTTGATAAGGTACCATCTCATAATGTTATTTTTAGTGTACCTTGTCACACTAAGAAGGTTTTTGCTAATATGAAAAGAACTGGTAAAGATTTTTCAGGAAAAGTAACACCTTTGTTTGACACAATGCTTATACAAAACCAAGCAGATGTGGGTGAAGGTTCAGGACACCCCACTGATCCCCAACACACACCCAAATCTGATCAACCATCTATTACAGAACAAATCATTTCTCAATCATCACATCAACCTAAAAAGACCCACAAACCTAAGAAGCCTAAGAGCAATGTCATACAGATACCTCAGTCTGGTAAGCCTATTAAACCTGTAGCAGATGAGGCTGTCCTTAAGGAGAGGGGTGATTGTTTGGAAAGGGCTGCCACTACTGCTTCTAGCTTAAAAGCAGAGCAGGTAAGTGGTAACATCCTTAAGACCTGATCCGAGGCAACACTTAATGAACCTAATCCCCAAGGAACTAGTTCAGGTAGTGGTCCCAGGCGCCAAGGCACCATGGGGGACACAATTGCTCAAACTAGGTTTGAGAATGTGTCTAAAACATCCAATGATTCACTGCTCGCATGAGTTAACACACATCAAAGTGATAAGGATAGTATGAAACGTAAGGAATTGATTGAATTTTGTACCAAATTGCAACAAAGAGGTCTTGACCTAGAGAACACAAAGACTGCTCAAGCTTAGGAGATTACAAGTTTGAAATTGAGAGTCAAGAAGTTAGAGAAGAAAGGAGGGTCAAGAACTCACAAGTTCAAAAGATTATACAAGGTTGGTAGATCTGCGAGAATGATTTCCTCTAATGAAGCTAGTTTGGGTGATCAGGAGGATGCATCCAAACAGGGGAGGAAAATTAATGACATTGATAAATATGCAGAGATTACATTGGTTGATGAAACTCAGGGGAGGTATGGTGATAATCTAATATTTGATACATGTGTTCTTGATGATGAAGAAGTGTTTGTGAGACAACATATAGCTGAAAAAAGATTAATGTGGCTGAAAAGGAAGTTAGTACTACTGATCCAGTTACTACTGCCAGTGTTAAGGTTACTATTGCCAGTGCTACAACAACAACTGATGATGATTTAACTCTTGCTCAGACTCTAATGGAGATAAGAAGTGCAAGACCCAAAGCTAAAGGGATTGTTTTTAGAGAGCAGGGTGAATCAACAACAATAACAACAAGACCTCAACAAGAACCATTAAAAGATAAAGGTAAAGGTATCATAGAAGAGCCTGAGAAACCAACAAAGAGAAAAGATCAAATTAGGCATGATGAGGAAGTTGCTCAAAGACTTCAAGCTCAAATGCAAGCTGAATTAGAAGAGAAGTTGAGTATTGAAGAGAAGTCCAAGTTGTTTGTACAACTCTTAGAAGCAAGAAAGAACACTTTGTAGTAATGAGAGCAAAAGAAACAAGGAACAAACCACCAACTAAAGCTTAAAAGAGAAATACAATGTCTACTTATCTGAAAAACATGGCTGGATACAAGCACAGTCAATTGAAGAATAAAAGCCTTGATGATATTCAGAAGTTATTTGACAAATCTACGAAAAGGGTAAACACATTTGTAGATATGGATACAGAACTGGTGGAAGGTAGTGAGAAAAGAGTAGGAGAAGAGCTGATGCAGGAAAGTGCAAAGAAGCAAAAGGTACATGATGACACAAAGGAAGCAAAACTTAAAGATTCCATGGAAATTGTTTTTGATGAAGAAGAAGTAGCAATTGATGTTATTCCTTTGGCTACTAAGCCTCCAAGCATTGTTGACTCGAAGATCCACAAAGAAGGACAGACAAGCTATTACCAGATAACAAGAGTTAATGGAAGTTACAAGATGTACTTAGTGTTTAGTCAATTTCTTAAAAGCTTTGACATGGAAGATTTGGAAACTTTGTGAAGGTTGGTTAAAGCTAAGCATGGGTATACAAGGTCAGAAGAGGGCTATGAGAGAGTGTTATAGGGTGATCTAAAAATAATATTTGAACCTCATGTAGAAGATGCAGTGTGGAGGAATCTACAAGGAAACAAAGTGTTGGTTTGGAAGTTATTTGATTCCTATAGAGTACATTTTGTGAGGCTTCAAAATCTGCATATCTATATGCTGGTAGAGAAAAAGTATCCCCTTACACCTGCTACAATCACAGATATGCTAAATAGGAAGCTGCAAGCTGATCATTGGAATGAAATGTGTTATCAGCTTCTTAAGCTCATCACAAAACAGCTCAAGAATCAATGAAGTGTTTGGAAGCATCCTCTTGGTGATTATAAAGCTTTAAATGAAGAAACTTGATGATTTAGGAGATAAATATCAAGTTTAGGGGAGGATTGTTAGGATTTAAAGTCATCTTAATGCTGTTTGTTACTGCTGCTCAAGATCAAGTTAGTACTTCTAGTACAAGGTTAGTACTGCTAATGAATATTAAGACTGCTCAGAGTTAAGACTGTTGGAAGTTAAGACTGCTAGTGAAGAAGTCAATGCTGTTAGTTGAAGTTACTACTACTCAGGAAATTCAAGGAAAACTATTGGAATATTACTACTGCTAGAGTAAAGTTACTACTACTAGAGTAAAGTTACTACTACTGGAATACTACTGCTCCTGGTGTATAAATTACTACTGTTGAAAGAGTTTCATCTTTTAGAGAAAGGATAAAGACAGAAGAAAGGATAAAGATTATTTGAAGATCAAGATTACTTACGTGATAGTTATTTATAGAATAGATCATAGAGAATATTCTAAGTCTTAGGAATATATTGTAAGCCCATTAGGACTCCTTGGTGTATAAAAGGAGGTCCTAGGGCATTGAGTTAGATACCAGGCAGTTAATAAACATTGTCATCTAGAATTTGTAGCTCCAAGGTTTTGTAACCTTAATACTAGTTAGAATATTCGTATTAATATATTGAAGCTTTGTTTATTAATCTATGTGTTCATTATAATTACTGTTCTATTGCATATTCTTCTTATTGATCAAAGATTAGATTTCGCATAATCTTTGATATATTTTAGAAAGTTTCTACCATGGTTGTGTAGGATTTATCTTGCATAACTAAACCTTACACAAGCTAAGGAATTCAAGATCTATTCAAATGGGATCAACAAATCATATATTTGAGAGATTAGTTTGGTTTTAGTTAATAAACTAAATAACAACTACGCTAATGGTGATAACAATATAATAAAAGACTGTGTTTATTTAATCATGCATTACTCCCTAGATTGCTTCTCCTAGTGTTGTTGTTTTGTCACACTTGTGATGATCTATGTAATTATTTCTTAAGTCATGAACGAATTACACGAACCTGCCGTCTATTTAATATTTCGTTAAGGCAACGCACAAGTAAGGTAGTATGAAGACTATTACCCGATGGTATTCTTTCTACACAATCATGTTTTCCTAGACATATCAACAGTGATACAGATAAACGCTGGTTTTCTAAGACCTAACATGCAGATCCATCACAAGAAGCAACATCACTAAGATCTACATTCTAGGTTTCATACAATCATAAATAAACATAACAGGAGGCTTAGCCAAGCATGTTATAGATTAAGCAAGAACAAATAAGAATCACACAACAAGACATATTAAATGATTAAATAAGTCTTACTTGATTAGAACATGAATTGAAGGAAGTATAATAGGGTTTTTAGGCCCTAAAATCATCCCTAACATCTGCTAAACAAACTAGGGTTCATACCCTCTTTTTATTCTAAAGTTACACACTTAAAACCATAAAATCGGATTTGTATATATAGGAAAATCGCTGCGACGGCGTCGCGTTTTAATCGTGATGCCGTCGTGATAAGAATATTCTAGATAATGGGTTGGATCGTGCGGGCTGACGCCATCGCGATATCTTGTGACGCCGTCGTGGTAGGATTTGTGACGGCGTCACGTGTAATCTGTGACGCCATCTCCAGCTTCTGAGGAGAAATTCTTAAGCAATGTTGGTGTAGGTCCGTAGTCTCGTCCGTTTCTTCTCCAAATGAGCCCAAGTCACGTGTATTTCCTCTAAATGCCTTCCAAATGCTAAATACCTGAAAAGGAATGATTAAGTAACTATTTTAGGCATAAATGCATGATTTAAGGGGTTAAACGACCCCGAAAAAGGGTATAAAATGACACCTCATCATTGGTCCATATTGTCCACCAGTGGATTCGTGGTGACATTGATCTAGAATGGCTCGAGATTCCAGTCCTGAGATACATCTTTTAATCATTTCGCCAGGACATACTCTGAAAAGATGGGGTTCTTCCCAGAAGTAGTTCTTTAATTCTGAAAAGAATTTGTTTTTTCGTTGGTATGTCATTCCTTTTGGTATAATGTTCCCTACCAAATAGTTTACAAATTCTGCGAACCATGGCATTTATTTGGTACTTATTTCCATGAGAGTTTCGTCAGGAAAATTATCATCGATTTCGTCATCTTCACTAGTGTCGTCATTCTCAATTCGAGATAAATGATCGATAGCAACATTTTCTGCCCTTTTTGTCTTTTATTTCTATATCAAGTTCTTGTAATAACAATATCCAACGTATGAGACGTGGCTTAGCATCTTGCTTTTTGAACAGATATTTGAGACCCGAATGATCAGTATAGACAACTGTTTTGGATAACACGAGATAGGGTCTGAATTTTTTAAATGCAAAGACTACAGCCATGAGTTCTTTTTCTGCAATTGTATAATTTTGCTAAGTTGTATTGAGAGTTTTACTTGCAAAATAGATGGGGTGGAAGTGTTTTTCATCTTTTTGTCCTAAGAATGCTCCAACAGTGAAATCGCTTGCTTTACACATTAGCTCGAATGGAATATTCCATATCACGCTTATGATTATTGGAGTGCATGTGAGTTTTTATTTTAATGATTCAAATGCTTTGTGACATTCATCATCGAAGTCGAAAGAGGTGTCTTTTTCATGTAGTTTTGTTAAAGGACGGGATATTTTAGAGAAATCTTTTATGAAACATCGGTAAAATCCGGCATGTCCCAAAAAGCTTCTAATGCCTTTCACATTAGTGGGGTTGGAGGTTTAGATATCACATCGATTTTGGATTTGTCAACTTCTAGACATGCTCGAGACACTAAGTGTCCGAACACAATTCCTTCTTTGACCATGAAGTGACACTTTTCCCAATTTAGGACAAGATTTGCATCTTTACAATGCTTGAGCATTTTGTCTAGATTATTGACACAATTTTCGATTGAGTTTTCAAAGATAGAAAAATCATCCATGAATACTTCAACGGATTCTTCGATCATGTCATGGAAAATTGCTATCATCCACCTCCGGAAAGTAGCAGGTGCATTGCAAAGGCCAAAAGGTATTCGCCTATAAGCATATGTTCCGAAAGGGCATGTAAAGTTGTCTTTTCTTGATCTGTAGGATCGATGGGTATTTGGAAATATCCAGAAAACCCATCGAGGAAACAAAAGTACTCATTTCATGCAAGTCTTTGTAACATTTGATACATGAATGGCAACGAAAGTGATCTTTTGCGGTTACATCATTGAGTTTACGATAATCTATACAAACTAGCCAACCAGTAACGGTTTTACTTAGGGTAAGTTCATCTTTTTCCTTTGTTATTACTATGATACCACCTTTCTTTGGTACATAATGGATGAGGCTTACCCAAGGGCTGTCGGGAATTGGATAAATTATGCATGTGTCGAGAAGTCAAGAAGTTTGACTATTTGTTTTTCAACAAATTCCTTCATGTTTGGATTTAATCTTCTTTGTTTTTGAACAACTAGTTTATTGTCATCTAGAAGCTTAATTTTATGCTTGCAAAAGGATGGATAGATACCAGGAATATCTGTTGTTTTCCAAGCAAAATCTTGTATATGATTTTTAAGAACTAAGATAAGTTTGTTTTTGTTTTATATATATAGTTTAGATGAAATGATCCCAGGAAGAAAAGACGTTTCTTCTATGAATGCATATTCTAGGTGATCATGAAGAGATTTTAGTTCAAGATCCATAGGAGGTTCTTCAAGAGATTTCTTGATTTTATAATTTGTGTTGAATGTAGTTTTTTGAAAGTTAATTATTCTTCATCATTTTTGGGTTTAATATTTTCTCCTATATTTATTGCTATGAATTCATCAAATTCTGAAAAGAGTTCATCTTTGAGAGGAGTTCCTTCGACAGAGTAATGGATTTTGTTTCCTTCACCACGTAGAGCGTCAAAATATTCTTCTAAGATCTCATCAATGACATCGATGCTAAAACATGTATTGTCATTTGACTAAGAGTGTTTCATTGCTGAATCAATAGAAAGATCATACATTCTGATCCAACTCCTAAATTGAGCTGTTTTTGTTTTATGCAGATTACTGCGTCTACGGTGTGTAGAAAAGATCTTCCTAAGATTAAGGGAACTTTGCTGTCTTCCTCTATTTAGAGGATAACGAAGTCTACTGGAAAGGTGAATTTACCAACCTCGAGTAGCATATTCTCTGTAATTCCAACAGGGTAATTATCGGTCTACTAATCGCACACTTATTTTGGTTGGTTTGAGAGTTTCGAGATATAGTTTTGCATACAAAGAGTATGGCATAAGATTAATGCTAACACCAAGATCGGCTAAGGCATTGAAAGAGAAAATTTTGCTAAAGGTACAGGGAATAACAAACTTCCAGGGTCTCCAAGTTTGGGTGGTATTTATCATTGAGCAAAGCTAAGGAGATTTGTTCTAATTTTTGTTTGTTGCTAACAAGTTCTTTGAGAAATTTGCCATAGTTCGGCATTCTTGCTAGAACATCGACAAGAGGTACGTCAATTCGAACGTCACGAATCACATCGAGTAATTTTCCATATTGTGCTTCCATTGTCTTTATCCTAAGATGTTAGGGTTATGGTATTCTTGGTTTGTATGTTGTCAGGACAGGTGTTTCTTTAATTGGTTTTGGTGTTTGGGTGTTGGTTCGTTGTCATCGCTTTTGAATTTGATAGGGGGTTGTTAATTATTCGGGTTGGGTGATGAGTCATATGCATTTCCACTTTTGGTAGAGATTGCATTTACTTGCTCATTTTAAGCTTGAGGTGGTTGATAGGTTTTAGATGAGCTTCCTCTAGGGTTTGGTTGAGTGTTACTTGGAAGGGATCCAGAAGGTCGAGTAGATTGCTTGTCAGCAAGTCTGTCGAATTTTGCTTCTAAGTTTTGGATTGATGCTTGGTGGTTTTTGGTTGTGGACTCTAATTTTGTTTTGAGATCCATGAACGTTTCTTTCACGAAGAGATTTGTTGCTGGTTAGGATTTTATAAAATCGTTGAGTTATTTTTGGAGATCGGGTTTTTCGTTAGTGTTGGGCCTATGGTAGTCATGGACAGTCTCATCTGCTACAAGGGTAGTAGGTCCACTAGACTGAGATATCTCAGTGGCCTTTCTTTTGGTTTTCCTATGTTTTTGGGTCTTTTAGGGTGTGATGATGATGCAACAGTAGGGATTGGTTAAACATGAGATGGTGAAGCAGTAGTAGGTGTGTGTTGGGATTCAGTGGGTTGTTCTGAACCTTCACCCTTCACTACTTGTGATTGTATCAACATAGTAGCAAACAATGGTGTCACAGTCCCTAAAAAATCTTTTCCTTGCCTTCTCATGTTTGCAAAAACCTTTTTAGTATGAGAAGGTGTATCTTCATCATTAAAAACTGCTGCAAGATTTTCAATTTGATTGTTCAAAACCAGTTGTAAAAACCTTAGATACATTAAAAACTTTTTAGAATTAGGATCCAAGTTTCTCAACATACTATCAAAAATCAATTTAGAAAAATTAAACTTTTGTGTCTTAGCTAAACATATAAATATTGATGCTATATTAGTACCAAATTAATTCCAAGCAGTTGATTTAGAACTTAAACATTGTAAGATGGTATGAATGAGATACTTCCATTGAGGGGAAAAGAAAGGTTTTAGAAAAGTAAGTTTATCAGAAAGCTTTTCATATCCTATGAATTGAAGGTTTTCAAAAATCTCAGTGTTTGTAAGACAAGTAATGCCATCCACATCATCAAAGTGAAGATCTCTCCTCACAGATTATTCTATTATTACTATAGTCTTGCCATCAACTTTGGCACATATTTGTGTTTCATTATTAACTGTTTTGATATTTGCAGTAGACCAAAACTGCTCAATATAGGACACATAGACAGTTGGACTTACAGTTAATGCATACCTGATAGGACTAGCATTAAGGAAATCAACTATCTCTGCAAAATCAACATTGTCTTCTGATTTTTCTAAGTATGCCACCATATTATGAGAATCAGCAAAAGTTAAGTCCGCCATTGATGATAATTGTGAATGTCGGTGATAAAATCGAGTTAGGGTTTGTAGAATTGAGAACGTGAGAGTGTTTAAGAGTGATTACTATGTGAATGAAAACGGTTTTATAAGGAGTTACGCAAACCACCCATAAGTGAAGTAACCAACTAATTTACCAAAGACACCCTTAGTAGTTTTATCCCCAACGGTAACGTAGCAGCACTAACTTGGCCTAGCAGCATTAACTTTTTGCCTGACAGCACTAACTTTTTGCCCAACAGCATTAAGTTATGCCAGCAACACTAACTCTTGAGTTACCAGTATAAACCCCAATTTTATTCAAATAGTATTTTTAACCCGTTCCAATCGTCAATCTATCCAAACAACACCTCAGAGATTAAGCATTCCAATGCTAGCAGTCAAAAATTGAAACCGACTAACATCAAGTGCTTTTGTAAGTAAGTCTGCAACATTATGATCTGTGTGAATCTTGATCACTTGAATTAATCTCTTCTCATATGAATCCCTGATGAAGTGATGTCTAATCTCAATGTGCTTAGTGTTTGAGTGAAATACTGGATTCTTAACTATGAAGAACGGGTTGTTAAGGATAAACGCACTGACACTATTACTGCTGATGGAAACTTCGACATGTAAATATTTTTGATCTTTCTCTTTATTTTGATTTATAAATATTTTATCAGAAAAACAAAATATAAAAATATAAAACCTATAAAAGCAAAATACAAAATCAGAAAATTTCAAAAATACAAAAATAATCTTCTCTGACATGTCTCTCGACAATCGATAACATTTGTACACCTAGAAATGTTGATTAATATTAACACGGGTATGTAAATGAAGTTCGAGCGAGAGTTTTAAATGCTTTCAAAACATGTCCTTTCACTTTTTCTCTACGACTTCTAAGTAAATGTTAGCTTAGGACTCGGGCCCTAAAGAAAGGAAAATGTTCATTTATGTACATTTATCCTGAACAACGGGAAGTTCATATCTTCTCGGTCTTGAGCAAAGTCATATAAACATTCAAAGTTTTGAATGCTCAAGAGAATACTAAGGAAAATGATGGTAAATAAGATATATCTCAGATATTTTCCTGTTGAGCACAATTTTTCAAGATATTTTCAAAAAGAAAATTTCAAATTCTTTCAAAATTGTGTGCTCAACAAACTCCCACACCAAGTTTTCACTCTATTCTATAATCGAGGGAGTGTGAAATAATATGATTCATTCTGCATGCACTCGTGTTCTCCCAAGACTTAGTTAGGCTCATGTGAATTCCGGACATTAACTTGTTTTTAATTCACTAGTTGTCAAAAGTTGTAAACACATATGCAATTTTTGAGGGGGAGAATAGTGATTAAAATGTGATCAATACGGATTAATAACGGATACGATCTTCAATCTATAAGTGCGTTCCCAAACCTCGCATGTGCAAAACTCTTTCATAATATGGTGCATATGTGTAGGGGAGCTTTTTGGTAACTCTGGAAACACTCAATGTGTCTAATAAATGATTCTCGAACCAGTTGACTAATTTTTCAATGTTTTATGGCTACAACTGGTATACCATAAGGACCGTCCAACTGTTGTCTGTACGGGGTTATTATGGCGGTTAAGGTTAGGAATTTCTGTTCATGATCCTGCTAGAACCGGAGGGATCTACCAGGAACTTTCCTCTAGTAGAGTATAGTTCCTTAGGTATGATTGAAAAATGGAGTAAAGTGAGATGGAATATGTTATCCAAGTCATGAGTTATCACTGGAAAAAATCCAACACGGTGATAATAAGGATGTGTTGGTTTAACATTGAAGGGGGTGAAGAATTAAAAAGAATTGTAAGGACAAAGGGTGTAAAGAAAGAAGCCCTCCATACAACCATTAGGCAGAAACCTGGGTTCAATGCATATCTATCGGTAATCATAAGGAAAGATTCTGTATGTAGACAAGTCATCATGGACCCAGTGATACAATGCACAACCCTCCTTAGCCATTAGAATCTCTCAAAATAGTTATGTTCAGTTATCACGGAGATCATATCATTTCTATCGCTTTTCATTCTGGAGATCGTTGATATTGAAAATGGTGGTAGTCGCTCCAGCCTTCGATTATCCAAATAACAAATGTTGCACTTATAGAGTCTAGAGCCAACGAGATACATCAAAATATACTCACTAGGACACAAATTTCCTAATATACAAAATGTTGTACATAATTATATAGCATTTGGTATCATTAAGTCCTACGCATTATCATTGTGTTAATTGCAAGAACATCTGAGTGATACTCTTTAGTATTCTCATGTGAGATGGAAATCCTTCTTAGCAAACATCAATAAAGCTCTGGTAGGTGAATTGCGTGATTTCTATTTGAATCAAAACTTGTGTCAATGGAAAGGAAACGATGGTGCGATTCTACATGATCAAGCTGTTACAGTAATATGAAATTGTCGACCTCATCAGTAGATAGTAACTATCTGATTCACTCTTACCGTGTTGTCTGCTTTGAGATGCTCTGGTAATGAGAACGGCTAGTGCAGCTGCGAAACCCTGTCAAGGAGATTCTTTTGAATTCTACCTGATCACAAGCAGTATTTATACTGATTAATGGGGAACCGTGGTTATTGCAACCATATTCGCCGAAGTAGGACAAAGACAATTTCGTCCATATATGGTTATCTCTAACTTACTCGCAGTTTTCCTGACGGTAGCAGCTCTAGTCCATGACGAGTCAAGATTCAAGACTCATGCTCAATCCACAAAGATTAATACATGATGAAAGCTTCTAAAACTATCAAAAGTCTTCCGCAATCTCTGATGAACAAGCACTTTCCTCACAAGAACATTTTGTGGTAAAGTAATCATGTTGAAAGAAAAATGTGAGGGAGATTGTTAGCAAGCTTTCT
The DNA here is from genome assembly GCA_026074375.1 of Tanacetum coccineum. Classification (NCBI taxonomy): domain Eukaryota; kingdom Viridiplantae; phylum Streptophyta; class Magnoliopsida; order Asterales; family Asteraceae; genus Tanacetum; species Tanacetum coccineum. The sequence goes on along the minus strand of BQNB010028399.1, from coordinate 1,556 downwards.
AGATCTTGAGCCTGGAGGGTGGAAGACAAAGATCGCAGGCTGGCATAAAGATTCAAGGCTAAAATGATTTAGAGATCTCAGTAGTCAAGATTAATCAAGGCCCAAGGGACCAAGCATATCAGTATTTTGTCAAAGAATATCAAGTTAAAGATCAAGATCCAAGATCACAAGCATGCAAAAGTATCTTTAAAGAATTCCCAAGAATACAAGGCTCTAAGACTTAAGACATCACAAGAAGGATCCACAATTGAATAACCACCCCTTAGGGGGAGATTGTTAGCCGTGGATATTTAGTCTAAGTGTTGGTCATTCAACAATCCCGAGCCTTGTATAGGAAAAAGTTGTTTTGGGAGTTTAGTTAAGCTAGTTGGGCCTAGTTGTCGGGCTCAAGCCCATTTGTATTAAGAACCGGCCCAACACAAAGCCCACAAGAATAGTCCACTCTTGTAGCTATTTAAAGCCCTCTCCAAGTGTGGAGAGGGTGTTGCTTCTCATTTTTCTTTTGTTGAACAAGTAACCATTTTCTTTTTTTACTTTCTCTCTCTAAAATCTATTTTCATTATTTTTGTGTTTGAGGTGATGAAATGATATCCTAACAAAGAATTTGATGAAGACTATGCTTATCGACAAACAAAAAGCCCAAGCTCCCGCACCCGTAAAAGCGGTCGAGCAGAGTTGTGTAACTTGTGGAGGTGCTCATTCTTATAAAAATTGTCCAGCCACCGATGGCAATGTTTATCGAGACAACATTCAAGAGTACGTTTCACAAGCTGCTGCAGCCAATTTTAATCAAGGAAATACCAATTCTAGACCTCCGATGGTTGCAAACCAAATCCGACCTCCTGGTTTTCCTCCGATTCAAAACAATCAAAACCGTTTCAATCAAAATCAAGGAAATAATTTCAACCAAAATCGAGGAACCAATTTCAATCAAAACCGTGGAAGTAACTTCAACCAAGGACAAGTTTATCAACCTCCGACGATTCAAACCCCGGTTTACCAAGCTCCATCTCCTGCTCCGCAAATGCAAGGTGTTTCAAAGACCGATTTTGAGAATTATGTCAAGGCTAATGATGCTGTATTACGGAATATGCAAAATCAAGGCCAAGGTTTACAAAACCAGATGACAAATTTAACGGAAATGCTTTCTAAATTCATAAGTTCCAATACCGCTTCGTCTTCAAGTTCAGGTACTCTTCCAAGTCAAACTGTAACTAACCCTCGTGAGCATGTTAATGCTATCACCACACGAAGTGGTAAAACTTGTGAAGGACCTTCGACTCCTCTTGTTCCTACACCCGTTGTTTCTACTCCTCTAAAGGAACCCGAACAAAACCCAGAGACGTCAATGGACAAAGTGCAAAAATCAGATTCAGAAAGTACCGCACAAGTCCCACCTCCGGAGGATCATGATACCATTTTTATTGAAATACCGAAACCAAAGACTAAGGAAACTGTTTAAAAGCCAATTTCTCCAGAGCCTGATTCATATCAACCTAAACTTCCATACACCGAGAGTATGAAAGTAAGAGAGAAAGATACACCCAGTGCTCAGC